>MQRK01231967.1:0-18432 GCA_001938485.1 Girardia tigrina
GTTATTAAAACATTGGGATTTCCAACAAAATACTGATTTGCTTTAATTCTCATCATCATTTTCTGTAATGCTGTTTAATTAAATATATTTTTGTTCGTGTCCGATTATTTTTGAACTGTTTAAAAAATTAATATGGCTTGATTTTATAAAAAAATTTTTAAATGATTTCATTTTTTTATGAAAGATATCAAACTGTTAAGCTACACATTTTGGCAAAATTTCATTAATATATTTAATACCATTCAAGAGATATAGCCAATTTTCACTTCGTCCGGTTATTTTTGAGCGCTACTGTATATATTCATTTCCACAAAGTATCTAATTTTGCTCATTGACATATCTGTAATAATAAAGGTGTACCACGTTTGTTGTCAAAATTGAATCTTCTGGTGACTTAATTGAATTGGCTTAGCTGACTGGAAAATCGTAATATTCTATGGTTAATATTTAATTATACCTTTAAAATCGTCGTTAAGTTGTTCTATATATTCATGTAATATTCTTCTAATTGACGCGGAAGGTTATTTTAGCGAAAAGTTCTTGTTTTTTTAATAATTTCAGCAGTTTTTAAAATTATACCTTAGGGCTTTTTTTATTTTTTTCAGTAGCAGCGCTTGCAATTACTATTTTTATAAATGATTCTGATCGTTGTCTATTCTATCTATACTTCATTCTCAGTTTTCATATTTTTTGTTATATTTTTGTTAAACTAATTGAAAATATTTATGCCAATTTTAATTGATATTATTTTAATGATTAAAAATCAATTAGTTTCTGATTAAAGTGAAAACTAAAAACCGTTAAAAACTTTGGTAATCAAATAATCTCAATTGAGAAAAAAATTTTTTACAAGTTCAACCTTATATCCTGTATTTGATTATTAAATTTATTTTAATTTATTTTTTAAAATCTATTATTTTATTTGACACATGGCTTTGTTTTATTATGGGGACTGGTCTTTTGTGCTTTTACAGGGTTATTCACTCATAAACACCTTCATTCAAATTATAAACACTTCTATTCATTTATATAAATACCAATAAAAAATTTTAAATTCGTTAATTTATATTTTAAAACATGTATTCTCAGTGGAGCTACCATCGAGGCTGGTGCTAGTACGAGGCCAACAAAGTTTCCTAGTTCCCCAAAAATTATAAATTTTAATCAAACCGCCATGATGACAGGACTTTTGATTTGCACATGTGTACTATCGATTGGCACTTTGTCACTGAAACCATAAAATGATTGCCGTTACCATGGGAAAAGTGCAAAAAGTGATAATCGATCGTTGCGCATTGCACAATTGGGCTAATCTATACTGCACATGTGCAAATCGATTTCAATTTCAAAAAAATTTCAAAATTTCACAATTTTTCAAAGTGCAAATTATTTTTATTGGTCTATTGTGTTCGGTGCACATTTTGAGTCTCTATCCGACTGTTCAATTTTCAAGTTCTTGACATATGGGTTTCTATCCATGCGCATTATCAGAATTTGTAAATTCTTCTTCATTCGACCTTTAAAACCTATGTATTTTCTCCACCACTTTGTACTTTAAACTCTGTTATAGGAAAAACAAATCAATGTATCGAAATTCTAATTGCATATAAAAATACGAATAGGACAACCCGAGTTTTTTTATGTAGTTACCATTACCATTTTATATGTTGTGTTTTTCGCGGAAACCACCTCATTAAACTTTTCGCATCTGCTAGACCAATCACAAACCTTGCGCAGTTTCCAGACTTTGGCCACGTTTATGCACGCAATTGAGGAAATACCAGTTGTTTATTTGGGGCCCGTGATTTATTATATTTTTGCACAATTAACTACTGTTGTGCACATCGGAATTTGACATCAAAATGTCCCTCTTTGATTAGAAGAATTTATATTCACTATCCTAAACTCCCTGACTGCTGCTGGTATTTCTGCAACGCACGACCCTCTCAAAGTCAGTCATTTGACGACAACAGTATCATTGCAGACACCTTCAGCGAAATGAGTTAGTCTCATATGACACTCCAGACACCCGGCTGTTTTTTCAAAATTTTGTGCAGTTTAAGATGAAACACCTGATTACGCTATGTTCAGATCGATTGGTGATTGAAAAAGACAAGGGGAACCCATTTCTCCCAGTCGTGCCACATGGATCTTGGGATATAATGGAATCAATGCTGTAAGACTTCAGATGGCTCTAAAGATACGTTGTTAGTGTATTATTACCTCAAGAGGGTACTGTTGTATAATAAATTAATTACAAAAGCTTCCCTCCTAAACGATACTATTAGCGTAGCGATAGTTAGGACTGCATTTTATTATATGCTAACCACCCTAAGCATAGGATAAAATAGCACAAAACATTTAAAGTACCTTATTCTGTACCGCCTTCCCGACCAATGAACAGACATTTCAACTATTAGCATGAAAAATTACAAATATTCGTGGCTAATCGAAATTGATAAACTTAATTATCTAAAAACAGTGAAGAAATTTACAAATGATGATCTTACTGATTTTGTGTGGATTTCCTTTTTCAATTTTTTGATATAGTTTTGAGCTTTACATGATTTACTCCAAGATCAATAACTACCTCTAAAACTATTATTAGACTACCAATGTCTTCATAATCAACGTTTACGTTCTTCTTTTTACGTTCTAAACTTTTTGAGGCATCGTTACACTGTACGTACTTTACAAACAGCTTATAAACAGCTTTACAAAAGTCAAAGATAAAATGATGTATTTTATTTCTGCGCAACGGCCTAACTAAAAATAAATCCACAAAGAAAATTTATTCCAAACTTGGACTATTCTTCTTAATCTGTACCAATTTTATGCATCGCAAAATAAAATGCAAAACAAGAAAATTAAACAGAGTATTTTTCAAGTTTGTAAATAATTTATAAAGTATAGAAAATAATTTTCCTTAGAAAAATTAGTTAAAATCGTAAAATATTACAAAACATTTTATGTTGACTAGTCAAATGCCATTGATTCTGAGTTGTCAAATCTGTATACGATTTAAATGTACAAACTAATATAGAAATGTAAACAATTATCAAAACAATTTATTGCAGATCCTCTCGTCCCATTGAAATTCATCGTCAACAGTCCAATAACAAGTGTTGTTGATACCATTTTCAAGGGAACTTTCATCTGTATGTTGTTATTATTTTGGTTAACGGTTTATCACGGCATGCAACAGGTGAAATATTGAGACTTACTCTTAATTTTTATTTAACTGATCAATTCTAGTCGAAAAGAAAATGTTTAACTTTCCATTTTCCAAAAATATTTATCGTCTCAATAATATGGGTTATGATAATCGTATTGCCCACATATCAGGCTATCAAGGATTCAGATGATCCCACGTTTTATTACAAATTGCAAAACACATTTCTGGTTTGATTAACATGTTTTAATCGATTCAAACTAACATTTTAATACTAATAATAGTTCTACAAATTCATTCTACTAGGCAGTATAGTCATTTATATCCTCTATGCATTGTTCCTCATTATAACAGCCTGTGGAGAATTACGGTCGATTCCGTATTTTAGTAAATGCTCAATCTTCGGTTTTAATTTAATAAATTGTTTTTTTTCAGATATTCGTATTAAATTTTTTGCAGGTTTTATGTTTATAGTTCTAATCTTCAGTATCGTTATGATCGGTTTGAGATTTGGATCAGGATTATTCAATAATAATTTTGTTTTTGAACGAGCTAGTCGTTACGCTAATTCTGTTGAGTTCTGTGCTCAGTATGGCATTATGAACTTATATTTATTTATAATGGCTTACGTTTATTCTCCTGCTAAAAATGCTGTTCTCGGTAAGTGACAAATTTGAAAATTTGTAATTTTAGAAATTTTAGTATTGTCTATGTATTGTTCGAAATACTTTGTATGACATGTAAATAAATATAATTTTATTATACAGGGTGATCATAAAGTAACTACCGGGTTTTAAACCGCAATAACTTTTTTTGGCAAAACATTATGAAAAATGGTTTTAAATAACAAAAAAGCATGTATTAAAATTTAATAATATTCAACAGAATAACTATCGACATCAATACAACGTTTAAGGCGTCTATGAAAAGACTTAATGGGATTTTGGCACATTTCATATCTATTTTTGCCGCTTCTTGACAAATAAAATCTTTAAATTGCTGAATTGTTTCTAGTTTTCTCTTATACACTTCATTCTTCAAATACCCCCAAATGAAATAAAATACCCCCGAGTGGTGTCAAATCAGGTGACCTGGCCGGCCATACATATGGACCACATCGTCCCAGCCAACGTTGTGGAAACGCTTCATCCAGAAATTGTCACACAATCAGTGAATAATGGGCAGGTGCTCCATCTTGCTGGAACACAGCTTTCCTTTTTCATGTTCTTGATAACGATGGCACGAAGCAACTTTTTAACATATCCAGGTAAAGCGCCGCTGTTATGTTTCCTTCAATAAAAAGGGACCCATAAACACGAGTTGAAGACAACCCCATCCAAACATTAACTTTTTCACTAGCCTGTGACCTCTGATATGTTTCAGTGCCCCAAATGTGACAGGTTATGTCTGCTTACAATGCCGTTAAGATGGAAAGTTGACTCATCAGAGAATATCAGGTTACTAAGAAAATTTTCATCTGCATCTATCGATCTAATTAACGTTTCACGCATAACACGTCTAAGAGCGCAATCTTCTTCATACAAAAGTTGCGTGGCTTGAATTCTGTACGGGGAACATTTTTAAATCGTTTCGTAATACTTTTTGAACAATTCCATAAGAGCAATTAAGAGTTGACAACGATTTCCTGATAGAAGACTGGGGTTCTTGCTTAAAATGTTCAGCTATCTCATTTTTCTTTTCATCATCAATTGGTGGTCTTCCAGATTTTGGCACATTTAGAACGCTTCCTGTTTCTTCAAACTTTTTAAAGATGCTTCTAATACTTTTTTTCGGTTGGAATATTTTTCCATTTAAGTCGTTGAAGTTCTCTTCTTACTAAAGTCACTGACTCATGCTTCGCAAATAAAATAACAATTTTTACACGCTGATTTACATCCATTTTGAATCTTACGCTTAAAACAATAACAACAATTAATACATTTAAACAAAATGTACTTTTAATTAAATTTTAAAGAATAAGCTTCAAGGTGCCTTTATAATTAAAAAGAAATACAATATAATTCAAAAGTTATTGCAGTTTAAAACGCGGTAGTTACTTTATGATCGCCCTGTATATTAATATAATAAAATTATAATTTTATATATACAATACACAGCATTTCGAACACTGAAATTTATCGCCAGTTATAATATTTCTGTCAATAGTTGAGTCTGCGATAGCAAATTTAAAAATTATTTCCAACTGTACATTGTATGTTGTTATTAGAACATATTTTTTCATGTATTACATAAATGAAAATTGAAGTATAAATTATAATTTTGAATAAATTGAAAAAAAAATTGGCAAATTATTAAAATCAAAATTCGAAAGCCAATTGAAAATATTTATTAATTTCGACGGTTTAACCGTCATCGTAAGAACAAATAATTTTTCAAACGAAATTTACTTATATAGTGCAGTTAATGATTATGTAATCAATACGTAATCAGCACATCATTTAAAAACTCTCAACAAAGTTGTAGAGAGTGCAGTTTGAACGTTAATTTTAGGATCCAAAGATCTTATATATAACGCTTCACACGAGTCACTCTCTCCCAATAATTTTTAAATTGAGTGCACAGAATTTTAAAGTGTTGTGAAGTTGTATCTCCTTTACAATGTCTTCTATGTCCTGCAATGTTACTTCCACCTTCAATTGCGACTGTGTTCCTGGATTCTCTTACAGAGATGACGTGAAGTCTCTCCAATGTATGTGGCGTTACACCCATTACATGTATATTGGTAAATGAGATCCGAACACAATCTCAAAGGCGTTGGAGATTTATTGCCAAACATGCTTTCAATTTTCTGGGTCCGGGATATTACTTTTAAACTTATTGCATTATCTAAGGCTTTCAAAATAGGCTTTCTGCACTCTCTACAACTTTGTTGAGAGTTTTTAAATGATGTACTGATTACGTATTGATTACATAATCATTAACTGCACTATATAAGTAAATTTCGTTTGAAAAATCATTTGTTCTGACGATGACGGTTAAACCGTCGAAATTAATAAATATTTTCAATAGGCTTTCGAATTTTAAATTATAATTTACTGTTATTATTTATTAATTTATAATTAATCATTAGTATAAAAATTTGATTCTGAAGCTAATTCTGTGACTACCGCAAATGTTTAAACTGTTTTTTTTTGCAATTTCAACCCACTTCTCATGATGTTATCCAGCTGAAATTTTCAGGGTAGTTTTCTTTTTCTATAACGTATCGATTGAGCAAATCATACCTCATGACATGACTGGAGTTCAAATTCCGGTGATTTCATATGTCATAACATTACCGGAATATGCAATTGAAATAAACTGACCCCAGGGCATATTATACGAAGGGTGTCCCAAAAGTTCGCGGACTGATAAGTAACAACAAATTCAAAAAGTTTATTCCAGTTAACAAAATTGATCAATCCTTATCAGAATCGCTATCGAACTTTTCAATATAATCATCATTCAGTTTCACACACTTTTCCCATCTCTGTGTCAACTTCCTAATACCATTATCGAAGAAAAACTCGGTGTCTCCGCAATCCACACACTAACTGCTGTTTTCATTTCATACAAATTCGTGAAATGATGTCCTCGAAGGGGTTTCTTCAATGCCGAGAAAAGGTGATAATCACTCGGAACGAGATCCGGTGAATATGGGGGGTGAGGCAAGTGTCCAGCCCAATCGTTGCACGGTACTGACAGTCAACTTCGCTGTATGGGGACGTGCGTTGTACTGTTGCAATAATGGGATGGATGACAACTTTCCCCGCTGTTTGTTCTTGAGAGATTTGTGCAGATCTCTGTCGAGCAGGTTTTTGTAGTATGCGCTGTTGATGGTGACCCCCTTTGGCAGGTAATCAATGTGAATTATCCCATCACAGTCCCAAAAGACTAACCATTACCTTACCGGCTGAAGGGACGATCTTCACCTTTAAAGAGGGTCTGTCACCTGGGCGGCACCATTGACGGGACTGCTCCTTGGTTTCAGAAAGATAAAACGGGAGCCACGTTTCGTCCACTGTCACAATCCGTGACCAGAACGCCTCATCGAGATCATGAACCAGTTGCAGCAGTTCTTGACAAGCAGACTTTTGATTAACCTTCTGGTCATTGTTGAGGAGGCGCGGCACCCACCTAGCAGTCAGTTTCCTCATATGCAGCTCCTCTGACATGATGCGGTGCACCTGACTTTTAGAAACGCCTGTAATAGCTGCTATTTCACGGATAGTGAGACATTTGTCACCAAGTATGACTTCCTCGATAACATTCACATTTTCTTGACATCCGGACGTTGTTGGTCGCCCACTGCGTTCATCATCCTCCAATGATTGACGGCCTGCTTGGAATCGTTGCACCCACTTAAAGACAGCCGTTCTTCCCATTGCGGCATCACCAAAGACGCGGTGTAAACGGTGCACAATATCTGCAGTGGGGATGTCTTCTTTCCAGAGGAAATAGATGATTGCTCGTTGAGATTTCACTGCCTCTTCCATACTAACTACAAGAGAGAAATGACAAATTAATACATTCGTATGTCACACACATGCCGACGGGCAGCCAATGAGAGTTCACCTCAATTACAATTGGTTGGTTCCCCCTCATGTCATCGTACACACACCACGCGTTACAGTCACGCACACACGTGACTACGCCATGTTCTCTCAGTCCGTGAACTTTTGGGACACCATTCGTATAATATTATATCACATTGCCTTCATATAAAAGAGCGAGGATTTCCAAGTTTAATCGGTTATCAAACCCCGATCAATATTTTATTTAAAAATTTTATACTCTAGTTTGTGTTTTTTACATAAGTCTTTAAAATTTTACTTGTTTAACTTGTACAAAGAATAATTAAATGGTTTTCTGTTTGTTTAATATCCTTTCGCAATCATTTTGCAGCTGTATAATTCCTAAGTCATAGAAATTTTGATTCTTATCATCTAAAAAATGAAAAAGTTTCGATCTTAAGATTTTCATCATCATTTGAACATTTCGAAATAAATGTTAATCAGATGGGCTCAGGTCCTGCAACATCACTTTCCAATCAAGTTCCAATTATTTACCACAAACTACCAAAATATGCAAGACTTTAACTTGTCATAGTGTGAATTATCAATTCTGGTTGTTTTTCTTTGCTTTTTTCATCCAGTTTTATTACTCGTAGACATTGGAATCGAACTTATGGATTCTTTGAAGAATCTCAAAAAAAGTCGTTCTACCAAATTGACAATCACACCTGTTTTGATTCAATTCAGCTTTCGATGTAGTTTGTGCTGGTTCATCACTCTTGGATTGGACTTTTTTCATTGTACTTTAGATGCATATCGCAAATATGTATTCTGTGTAGTCCACGCTCTTTCACAACGCATTAATTTTTTTGTGTAGATCTCGACTGTAGTGACCATTAATCAACGAATTTTTTTCCGTGAATTTCCACATACGAAAATAATTTATGTGTATAATAAATTATTAAAGATTTTACCAATAATTAATTTTCACAAAAAAATACTTTTTATCACAGGTTTTACTGTTGCTCCTTTATAATAGGATTCAAAAATAAAGTGGATCAACAAATTAAATTAATTTAAAAAACGCTTGTTGGAATATGCATGTTAGAACGAATTTGAATTGAGATTATTGATTTCTATTTGTACATAAATTGTACGGTTTTTATGTCGAAATAAATCTTATTTTGGAAATTCTCGAATTATCACGATTTGTTTTGATCATTCAAATAAAGTCTATATTAATTCAAATTTCACAATTCATTTGAATACTGGGTTCATCGACCGCTAATTGAAATCATACAATGTCGAATGGCGTAACGAACCATTTGCCACCGCAGAAACAAACGATCGAAGACACTTATTCTCCACCGGCCAATATCCTGGAAATCGATTTGATAAATCCACAAACATACGGCGTTGGAAAGAGCCGATATACGAGCTATGAAGTGCGCCCGAGTTTTATTATCGCGTCCATCACAAATCCGACCCGATGATCGTCCAATTAATCACAACATCGACATTTGAGATTGTGATTTTTGCGCCCGATTTTCGTTTTTATTAAGTTCATTCCCCATTTTTTTGGGTTCGGACGATTGGGATCTTAATGAGTACTGGACCAACAAGAATTATTAAAAATTAAATAAATTTTAATGTTAAAAATTATATTTGAAAAATATGATTTGTAAAAAATGACAAAATTTGATACGAATTTGTGAAGACAGACTTGCTTTAAAGCGAAGAATTTAGGTTTGCAATGTTATTGACGGACATCTGACTTAAAATGGAAATCAGATGACATGAATTTTTTGAGTACGCTATGTGTGGCTAAAGCAAACATTCCAGCTCTTGAATATACAGTTTAGTGACTTATACAATGTGAGGTCGAGCATTAACCTACTGAAAGTCATTTGATTTATTCTAATGGAATTGATTTCTGAAATCGATGGTGATATTTAAAATAAAGTTAGGCTGAAATTGTTGATTTTCCTGGAAGTTATTCATAATAACTGGCGCCTTCTTGATTCCATCAAACTCAGACCATGATCTTTTGAGTGTGAAGATCTTGTTTTTCACATGGAGTCGCTTGTTCTTCCTGACTAAAACATTCTTTTCTTCGTTTGAAATTGTTTTAAAGATATTATTTTGTGTCTCATGTGATTGTAATAAAAATATAATAGATGTTGTTAAGGAGCTAAGCAATGTTGTGCAATAAAATAAAAACTGAATGTCACCCGAGAATTTTGTTGTTTACATTAAATTCATGCGGGACACAGGCGCCGGGTTTTCGAACCTTTCCCATCGTTTGGAAGAGATGAATGATAGTTGAGTGATCACACTCCATCTCTTCAGCTAATTTACCATTTATTTGACAAGGGCTTTCATGAAGAAATGTGACTTTTTATAATTTTTCATCGGATTTTGATTTTCGATCTTGATGATTTGCGCCACTAAACTCGGAATTTCAATCTTTCGATTGCGAAAATTATCTTAGCGAATTATTATTCTTACTACATTATTCGAGTGGCTTCAACTTCTTTAAGATCTAGATTAAATTCAAATAAAAGTACGTATCAGAAATGGGCGCTTTTTCAACCTGAGATTCCATATTAAATCAGTTCAAAAGTACAATAGTAAATTTATTAAGTTAATATGATAATAAATAGGATACTACAATTGCATTATGTATGGGCTTCTAAAAATTATGGTGCTTTTTAAACTTTATCAAAAGATAAACTCACCAGGACGTAAAAGCTGACAGTTTATACAAATCTAACCTCTTAAATTTCAACAATAATTTGTAACAGCTACAAATTTGTGACGCATTAAAGGGTTAAATATTTTATAAGCACAATAAAAAACAAAGTTGAAAATTGTTTAGGTAAAAGAATTTCTTTATTGAAAAGGGAATGGAATTGCAATCTTGTATTTTCATTAAAATATGAAGTAAAGAGGAAGTCAAGCATGAATTGAACTGTGAAAACTTCATTAAAGTAAAAACGCCAAGAATCAAATTCCTGATAATTTACAATGTTCCAAATTATTACCGGGAACATATTAGAGAATATCTTTTAGACTATTATAATATGAAATTCAAGTTTAAGATTATGATGTATGAATTGACATTTACCGACTCGAGGGAACTCATTAGTGGAATTATGTATATTTTTATGACAATCTTCATTTGTTTAAGAAATATCGTAAATCATTTTCTGACTAAAGATATTTTCTAACATTAACAAGATAGATCGACCCAACATACACACGCCACGGATTTCTTCTCTTTAAATGTAAACAAAATTTGAAGAGTAATCAATTTAAAATTTTTTTTCATGATAATATAAAAATTACAAAGATAGTGATTATTTGATATCTTACAGACACATGATCTGAAGAAAGGTTAATTACATTTTTGTTATCAAAAGAACTACTATATGAACATGTCACCTCAGGTGGTATTGCAGTGACTGCCAAGACAATAAGGGACTGCTTAAAATCCATGAAATTGAAAATATTTTGTTGCCTTATGTGACTACATTTCAAAGGGCTAGAAGAGTGAAGTGGGCCAAGTCCCATTTGTCTGAGTCTCTGGCCTTTTGGAAAACTGTTGTTTTTACTGCTGCAACACATATATCTCTATTTAATAGAGGAAAGAGGGCAAGGATTTACAGAGCCCATAGAGAAGCTTATTTGCCTCAACATCTGCGCCCAAGTGTAAAACACAGTCTTTCAGTCCATTTATGCTGTAGTTTCTCACATAGGGGTGTTGGGAAAATTCATTTCATGGAACAAGGAGGAAGAATGAATTCTCATTGAAATAGTCCCATTCTTCAGAATGAATTAAGGGAAACAGTCATTGAACAATTTAGGAACATTAAAAAGGCAACAGTGCCGGATAATGGAGCTCCTTGTCACCGCTCAAAGTTTGTTCTGGAAAAATTTACTCAGTTGGGATTCAAACATATGGATTTGGTTGGACAAAGTCCTGATTGCAACCCAATTGAAAATCTTTGGATGGATTTGAAAAACAAGGTCAGAGAGTCCAAGAACAATTTCAAAATTGAAAACCACCATTACTAATGTATCGAATAATGAAATAACACTGCAATACTGCCAGAGTTTGATATGCTCAATGCCAAGGAGACTGAAGTCTATCATCTAAAACAGGGAATTCCCCACAAAATATTGACTTTCATGCAATGCAGACATGTTCCTGTCCCTCTACTATTGCTATTCTGCCTTCATTGTTACTGCATTTAGTATTTTTCCATTCATTATTATGGAAATACATTTTTTCACATAGTTTCTCGAATTCAATTACTCACACTGTACATACACTTAAAATTGTAATTGACATTATATTTTGTTTTTTATGTTATTATTCCGTAGAAAGTCATAAAAAATCTAAATGCATAACGATTTTAAAGAGAACCTTAGAAAATATTAAACATAACCAATTATATCTTGTCACTAATATTCAGAGGCCAATTTTCAAGACGATCCAAATCTTTCTATGGTAAATGAGTCAGACGAAGATGTTCTCTATGGGTAAGTACATTATGTTTCCTCCCAATTTGAAACATCGATTATCTAGATCTGACATTGAAGAATCTAATTTATTGTCCCGGAAAGAGATCAAAACAAAATTAAATAAACGTTAATAAGTTCTGGAAGGATCTTCGCTTCTTTTGTGTCTCATGTTTGTGGTTGAGGATTTGTACTTTTGTTTTCGTCAACAAATGTGACTAACGTTTTTACATTTTTCTTGTGAAAATATTATCGTTTGTAATACATTTATTAACTTGGTTATCTCGCTTATTGCAATTCATTATTTGATGATTATTTTGTTTTTTATCATGTCCGTTTTAGCTCCACATGTTTTTATCCAGAGGCGCCCGCAAGATTCCTTTTGCAACATAAAAATATCTTTAATTCCTTGCTATTCACTTTTTTATTGATCCATATTTTGCTGCTTAAAAACTTTTAAAAAGAAAACGATATCAGAATATTTCATTAATCCAAAATCATTTTCAGAATTTGGAATGTAATTTTCCTTCGTCTCGTTATCTAAAATATCTTTTAGTTTTGAGACATAATATCGTCACTGTCTAACCCAAAACGTGTAACAAAGCAAACTAAATTGGATGGAAATACTTTAAAATTACTTTTGTTAATTACCAGCATCCGGGCCCATGAGGATGCGGTCCAAAATTCAAACTCCCAATCGTCAATTGTGGTCCTTAAGAGGACCGTATTTCTTTCGCAATTATTGGAACCACTTGAGGAACCACCGATGAAATAATCTGGTTGAAACAATTTCCCAAGATTCTAATTCAGTATGTAATCGAGAGTGGTACTGTTCAATTCAACCATGACGCTGATCGGCACATACTTTCCATGAATTCCAGAAGCAAAGTAAACATCAATTCTACGTAATTGCAAATCACGGTCACTTTCGTAAACACCAGTGGTCGGTTTAACAATGTGTTCGATGATGGTTATTTTACAAAACGTCGTTCCAATACTGTTTCCAAAACTTTGAAATATTCTCGTTAATTCATTTTTAGTAGGTGCTGGAATTTTTTTTTCTGGCCAATATTTTTTCCCAATGATCTTAATCTACTTTACTATCCCACTCAAATAAAAAAACATCGAAGTTTAGTATAGCCTCCTTGCTGGCCTATGTTACGACAGAGACACAATTATACAAACTCTTTCCGGTACCATATCTCCCGTGGCATCTTCATATAAATCCTGTCACAAACCCAATACCCCTTACGTATGAGAGCCCGTGTTCCGAGTGTTTGAGGATAGTCAAACTCGACTATCCTCAAGTGGTTTTAAATTGGCTCCCAGTTTGTCGGAATGCCGAGTCGGGACGAGATTTCGGTCCGTTTGGCTTGCTTGAATAACCTGAAAAGTTAAAAATTTCTTAATTAAAAAAACTTAATTAATAGAATTAAATTCACCTAATCCAAAGCGAAATCGCTGTCTCGACATCATTGTAGTAGACCCTGAATAAGTATAAACAATTAGGAAACGCATACTAATAGTTTACCTTGCCAAGTTCGTCGAAACGATAAACATCGTTGGTCCACTCGCCGACATAGATGCTGCCACCGCTAAGCAGGATGTTGCGAATGCAACGATCGACATCGCAATTGTCCTCTTTACCCTTCCTGTAAACAGGACGACGTCGGAAATCATCAAACATACGACGTCATACCACCGATGAACCTGGTTAACAGATCATGTTTGGTAAACATCTTGACGGTACATCGGTCGCCCATACATCCGGGAGGTATTAATACTCGCCGAACTTGGACACAATCACACATAACGCATACGGCATATTCTTATTACACTTAATTTTCTTATTAATTTACCTATTATACGCAACTTACAATTTTTAAATATTTTCTGGACGCAATTTTCAACTTACAGGTGATTTGTGGAATGATGATATAATTTTATTTAGTAATTTGATTTATGGAATAATAATATAATTTTATTTAACAATTTTGAAAGAATAATGTAATGATTTAATATATGTATTCGACAAATTCGTGTTGCTTTTATTTATAATAATATTTTAATCGATAAAATACCCAGATGGAAGGTATGAACTTTTCGTTTTCGAAGGTATGCTACAAGTCGATCGCTAGTAATATTACGGCGGGTTCTGAGTTAGCCGGGCCAACCAGATCGATACAAAACAAACAGGGATTTTCGTCAGTTGATAATGAAGTTTTGAGAGAGACGGTGGTTACAGCAGCCGGTCCCCAACATCGTTTCGGACTCGGCAGCGGAAAGTCCGCCAACTTATAATTAATTCTATTCTTGTAAATAATATTTAAATAATAATTTAGTTCCCTCCTTCCATCTGGATTCTATTTCATTCATATTTTGAAATATTCATATATTTTTTGGTGTTGTTTTCCAGTTTCATTTGATTATTTTATTTCATTTGCCTGATTATTTTGTCATTGAATCGCAATATAAAAATCATTTGTTTTACCATTAAATATCGAACTTAATAATATATAAACAATACATAAATAATGATTTAGTTCACTCCTTCACTCCGAATTCTATTTTAATTATATTCTTTTGTCTTTTGTTGATTTGCATTTAGTTATTTCATTTATTTGTTTTATTCCAATTGCCCTATTATATCATTTGCATCACAGTCATTTATTAAAGATCAAAGTTAAAATCAAAAGATTAAAATTCTTTGAAAGTTATTTTGTATATTTTAGACACAATTTCTAATTACACTTTTATTTTGATTTTACCTATTTTGGCTAATTAATTCTCTAACACACTCGGTTATATTTTATTTAACTACTACTGGACAGGAAGCCGTGTCTCCGCGATATTTTAGAAAGAGAAGAATTGTTTTTCATTGTGCATGTCCGTTGAAAGGTGCTTTTCATTTTATTGAACAAAATATTCAGCGGAATCCCATATCGTTTACGCAATTCAAATGTGGCGATATCCAAACCGAGAAAATGATGACACGCATTTTTATCTGCCGGGAAAACTTCGAATGATAACGCACTCTTTATCGATGTTATGATGAATTCAGGCATCAATTTTAAATTGGCTGAACAAATGACTTTCAGTTGTTCATTTTTATCCTGGCCTTTAACTTCAAGTCCGAAATTTTCCCACATTTTCATTATTTTGTCAATTTATTTAAAATTCTCTTTTAAATTGATAATTGAAAAATTGACGATTGTTCACAAAATTTTATTTAAAAAAAACTGAGACAGATTGGCGCATTTTTTTAAGCTAATTTTTTCAAATTGTGACAACAAATTACAAATTTAACATACACATAACAAACACACACATTCACCAATCATTTAACATATCATACACAAACACAGTCCATTCACACAACACACAAACACAAACACAGTGGCAGACAGAGAGAGACAAGTCACATACTAATTACATTGCATTCAAGTACAATGAGGCTCACCATTTGTTAATAATTTTTACTTTATCGATTTCTTTGAGAACCCATGAATACATTTAAAGATTCAGGATTGGAATTTTTGAAATATGCCAAAATAAATTGTGTAACTCATTATTAAATCAGTATTTCGATCATTTTGGTAATTTAATTTTTATTTTAATATATTTTATTTAAATTATTTAATTTATTTAATTTTTTTTCTTTAATTGGTTAATTAAAAATATGATTTATTTAATTATTTTAATTTCTGAAACTGGCAAAAATGTTCGGTCAAATTGGCAATTCTCCGCTCCAACTACTTCCATTAATACTTGCTGTCGACGGTGATTTGAACCCTTGACGGTTTAGTCAGAGTTGAAACCAGTCTACAATCAATGGATGAGGTTATCGTGATGAGAATCTTGATAAATTAAAGGAGTTATTCCCTACTTAAGATTCTTTCCTACGTTTTACGAAAATCTACTGGATGCAAAGATGAACAGAGATCGATTATCATCTAGGAGACCAGAATCGAAAATAATGTTAAATAAATAACTCCAAAGTCGTGAAGTTAAGATTGGAGTAATATGAAATATGAAAACTAATTCATGTCTCAGAGATTGTGAATTCGTAAAATACAAATGAGTAACGATAAATTTGTAAAATAAACATCTTGTTCATAATTTGAGTACTTATTTCACGATTCTCTGACACGTATATGTTGAACTGTTAAAGGCATCAATAAATATTTGAGATGAATTAATCTGGTAGATTGGGCAGTAAAACATGAATGAGGGCGAGAAGGGATTTATGAGAAAGCGGGAGACAGTCCTCCTTGAAACTAGGAGCTGTGAATATTAAAAGCGGTTAGTGATGAGATCGAGATGGGGAATTCCAAGTGGTGTCAAAACCGTGTAATTAGAAATTCGAATACTCGTGACAATAATTTTAGAGAAATGCCATGTAATGAAGGCAGGATTGAAAATAATAGTGGAACTCTATTGTAGCCATATCTTAAATAATCACAAAAATAATGAATGCGTTAGAATAACCAGATATTCCAGAATACAGATTTATCGATAATTATCAAGTTGTAAATAATGGTATTGAATTAATTGTAAATGACATATGTAAAACATGATGAGTCATTTTCGATATGGTACATAGATCCGTTTAATTTCCTTGAGTTATAGTTGAGTTAATACTGAACAATTCTATATTCCATGGTGAGGTTCTGTGTGTCAAAATCAAATCTTTGATTAAAATTCGAAAGTTCGAAAGGACAGATAAACTTATTAATATTTGAATAACGTTTATAAAATCAAAGAATTAATCCTTAAAATTAGATAAAAGACTGTAACTCCCTGTCGGTTAAAAGTTAGGTTTGACAGATATAAAATATTAGAAATTCCCCTTTTAAAATCATAAAATGACGTAAGATTAAATCTGAGTAATTTGTAAATTAACCTACAAGAGACTAAAAATCGAGAGAACGGATAACTTAGATGAAAGTCAGAATGCAGAAAGTAGGGTAATGTTAGTAATATAAACCTTTGGTCCAAATTCACTGAGCTAAATAATTTGAAAGTATTATTTAAATGAAAATGATTGACAGCGTCAAAGAACTTCGAGAGACAGTGCAGGTAGACCATAGCATGCACAGGGGCACGTGGGCTGACCGTCATTTGTTTCTCTAAGGTATTATTGTCCGTTATGAAATAAACAAAACCGAACGTAATGAATTGAGTAAGTAAAATTAAAATCATCCCCTCCAGAAGCTGAGTTACCAGTCGGGTCAACCTCGTTACTGGTCATGAACCCATAGGCGCTCCGATGTTCACACAGCGTGTTGATGTCGGCGAAGGAGGCGCGTCTGTTCCCTGTTGACATGAAATCGATTAAGTTTCGACAGAGTTGCCGTTGAACTCTAATGGAAAACGGATTGGGGCTCAGAGCTTCTTGTTTCAAAGGGGAACACGATACCTAGTAGAATTCCAATTATTTTGAAATCCCCACTGTTGGGTTCTTGATCAATATTATAATTCATTAACACCAAGAATTTATTAATAACACAATTAACAATTATTCAAACAATTTTTAGTTAACAATTTTTTTTTAATAAAAAATTGTTTGTCGAGGAACTTATTCGTTTTCTTTTTGACAAAATTTTTTATATAAAAATATGAAATTATAAATATAAAAACACTGATAAGTTATTTTAAAATTGAAAAATTTTTATTCTATTTATTCTGAAAATTTACATTCCACTATTTATAAATTAAAACCAACATAATTTTATAGTCATATTTTTACTAAATTAACCATAAGGATTTTTTATTATTTTAGAATTAGTTTAATGTTATTTCTTTTTTTGTGAAACATTAATAAAGATTTTAATGTTTTCTTTATTATCAATATTTCAGTTTAAAAGCATTTTTTACCTACAATTATTTTAAATACCATACAGATTTTAGATACGATTTAAATACAACAAAATAATTTACAATATTCAAATTTTTATTATTATTACGATACATTAATGATAAAAGTCTTAATATTTATTTCTATTTACGAAAACTGCTTATTTGTTAAATCTTTAATTTGCAGAATTTCAATCTGACTTTAAAATTTAAAATTATCTGTGTAAGAATTATTCATTAAAAAATCGAAACTAGAAGAAATATTTATTTCTAATCAAAATTAAATTATGCGCGTAATTTATAATTACGTTGATTAATTCAAACAATTTCAGGAGTCTATATAATCATATAATGGATCCTTTATAT
>MQRK01231969.1:20490-36039 GCA_001938485.1 Girardia tigrina
GTTGTTACGCATCCACCGTAACAGCCAACGGCATGTACGGCCATGGTACCAAGTTCCATGGTTGGTCGTTCGTTACTGGCAAGCCGACTGCTCAGAGGCGGAAGGCCACTGACCCCGTAAGAGCCCTATCGGGGGGCCCTTAAGGACTTTAGTTTGGGTGGACCCTTTAAAGAGCCTTAGGCTCAATACCATTACAGAGATGGGAGGCCCACACAGCCGATGCTGACGACCTCTATCGCATCGGCACGGACTGGAACAAATGATAAATAATTTGAACATTTTAAATGCATGCTTTTTAGATTTAGGTCTCAAAATGAACATCGGTAAAACCAAAGTTTTGAACCTAAACGGAGATACTCTGATACTTACAGTTGGGCACCAGCTTGAAGTCTGTATTGAGCTTTAGTTACCTAGGATCCACGATCTCTTCAGCAGGAAACGTGGATGCGGAAATGAAGGAAAGAATCAAGAAAGGAACACAGAAGATCCGGGACCTGAGACAAGTGCTGAAGAGCTCCAAACTGAGTATGAGGAATAAGAAGAAAGTTATCAACGCATGCATATTGTCCGTAGTCTACTACGGTTGTGAAAGCTGGAGAACTGCGGACAAGAACATTAAGAAGTTTCATGCTCTATACATATACACGCACATAGTTAGGAAGAAACATAAAATTGAAAAGATTCATTGGACACCCTGGATATTATCGCGACTAAAAGGCTTACTTTCATAGGAAGACAGAAACTTCAGAGGAGTACGAGACAATCAAACAAATCTGGAAGGGAGAAATACAAATGGGGAAAAGATCAGCGGGAGAAAGAAGCAATCAATTTCGGAATTCCATCGAGTAGACATACAGTGGCTATTTGGTGATGATGCGGTCTATGGAGATTTCATTAACCGCGTCATTCACAGAGACCCTATTGTATCGAGGGAATCATATGTAAACTCCTTAATTCGATCAGGAAGACTCAATAGGACAAGAACAACTGTGCCGAAGCTGATAAACGAGAGGGGCAAACGTCACTAATGTCCAATAGAAAGATGCTACAAGGAGTTTGTCGAAAAGAAGGAGCTGAACAGACACATAAAAAGGGACCGCACGGTGTTTGCTTCCACTAATCCTGATCAGCTCGACGAGACACAATAACAACAATTTCCATTTCCATGTACACTATGTAAAAATTCATACAAAACGAAGGGGTGGCTTACCAGTTATCTCAACCGGAATCATAAATTAGGAGTCGTAGAAAACCTCAACATTCCAGGCAACCAGATTTAATCCTTGGCGGACCCCCCAACTATCTCGACGGCAGTGGAGAAAGCGATAGGTACTGAAGAAACCCATCTGATTTTGATGATTGTAGATCTAACTGCAAGGGGAGAGTTTAGATGTCCCTTTCGCGGCTGTATGCAGTCCATGAATAACTTTCTTACAGCGAAGCCGAAAAGATCTCGGAGACCAAAAGTATCCGACCTTTTAGGAAACCTATCGGGGGATTGCTAGTGACTCTAGTTTTGGTGGACCATCTAAAGAGCCTATAGGCTCAATACCATTCAAAAGAGATGAGAGACGTGCAGTGAAATATACGATCTTTTGAAATCAATTTTCCTACATGACTCTCCATCTTTGACGACTGTTAAATATTAAGTCAGAAAGATTAAAGGGTGTCGTACCTCCATTTTAAATCAACAAAAAATTAGGTGGACCACAAGAAATTATCGACACAGTTGATGAAAAATTAGAAGATGGTCATAGAAGAGCTTCACATAACCATGAAAATGCTGTCAATCAGATTCGTACCCCAATTCTTGACTGCTGAAATGATGCAAAACCGCTTGAAGTGCAGTCTGAAGCTTTATTTGAAGATGCAAGCGGGGACAAGTTGTGCATGAGCGATGATGCTTTCTCGTGGAGGTCGAGGATAAACACATCACCATCAACGCTGTCTATTACAGCCAATTCGTGGCTACCGCCAGAAAGAATAGACGGAAGCAGAAGAACGTGCTATTATGGTTTCTCCACATCAATGCACCAGAGCACACAGCGGAAATTTCTCTGGCCACAATTGAAGGTGCTAGATCAGTGCTTGTAGATCATCTGCCGTAATTCCCAGATTTGGCACCGAGCGATTTTTATCTCTTCAAAAACCTGAATCAGCATTCGAAAGACATTCAGTTTGGATCCAAAGACAATTTGAAGGTTGGCGAGGAGGATTTCTTTGCCGCATGCTTCCCAGATTTTTTAAATGCGTTTTCTGGGTTGATTATTCTTTGGTGTGTGGATGGAAATGGATATTATATTGAAAAATGATGCATGCATGCTTCAAGTTTGTTGTGTTGTAAAAAAGGCCCGTTTGGGAATTCGCTCAATAATCTTCGAAATAATCTCAGCTTTTACTCTTCACAGAGTTTTGTAAAGCCAGAATTCTGCTTTCTTCGCATAGGTAATCGAGATTATTTATTTTCCACTTTGTAAATAGCATTGGGTTTATTTTTGCTTTGTAGGAAATAGCTGATCAACGTTTATCTTCTTTGGCAGTTATTCTTATAAATTTTGACGTTGATGGATTACTGGAGAATATTCTAATACCGGGTTGTAATGGACTTTCTAATTGTACTAGAATCTAATTCATTTAAATTATGCATTATTTAGTGTGACTCAAAATCAAAATCAGATATTTATAAATAAGCATAATAATGTTTAATCCAATAGAGATTAATTCATTTTTGATAAATATGATTTCACGAGAAATTTTTTGTTATCAATTTTTAACTCTGCGGTACTTTTAATATTACATGAATGTCGGTTAAAAGTATTTTCAATCAATGTTCTACGCTAAAAGTTTTTGGATTTAATAATTATTATTACCCATGCGGAAAGGGTTCCATTTCACTCCAATCATTGAAAATTTTTGCAACAAATCGAGAACCACGATAAGCAGATGGTCTCTCAAATACATCTAAAAACGAATTCCAAGGTTAAATAAAATTAATAATCATAAAGCAACACCAGTAACAACACAGTCTTTTCGATCAATAATCAATCTAGGGAATCGAGAATCGATGGGAGAGAATTTGAGGAACCGCGCAGATTTGATCTTGTCAGCGCGCTCAGGTATCGCTAGAGTGCCTACACAGCGACGCGTATTCAACGGGTTAAGGATACCCACAACCACTCCAGTGCGTTGGAAATACTTCCACCAATTCTCCGCACTGAAATCGGTTGATTGTCTTAATTCTGCATCCGTCACGTTCCATTTCAGTTCCTAACAATACACAGAATATTCAAACATCGCCACTTTCAATCTGCACATAATTTACTCGCTCAAAGAAGTCAGGATATGCTTTCAATAACACTTCAATTGTGATAAAATCATTTTTACTGTCATAATCTTTCCCTTTACCCAGTAAAATAAACACATCTTTCAACACCTGAAGAGACAGTTTCACAAATCATAACTAGACTTTTAGATTTACTCTTCACCGAGAAAGAATTTCCTTCAGATTTCTTTTATTAACGGCACTAATAAATAAATGATTTTTAATTGTTCCAATACAGAAATTGAAAATTGTTTTCTATTGATTCTTTAAAAGCCGAAATCGAACTAAATATCGAATTAAACAAAAAGCCTCACTGAGAGTATAGAAATGAATGATTGGAAACAAAATCCACTGGTGGGCTTATGCTGGCATTTTAATATCAAGAATTGAAGCAATAATTAATTATTGCTTCACTTTGTGATAATGATCAATGATACACTGGTTCAAGCTCGTTCCTCCGCTGAGATATTGAATTTCGAAAGTCATCAGAAATTTTAATGGGGATTAACAGTGAAATTATACGATCAACTCTCTATGACCTACCAAATATCTAGATACTATAAAATCAAGGTGAGTTCTTCCTATAAATGATGCTTCAAAGCCCACAATATGTACTAGAAGTATAAACAAAATAGTCAATGGAAGTTATCTCACAATAATTTAAACTTCAGGAACAAAAGTGCTCCAAAGTTAATTGGAAATTGTCAGTCATATATTATGATAATTTCCTCGGTATAGTTTTATTTATAATTTTTATTTATTGTTTCGTACCAGAAAGAGTGAGAATGATGTTATATTTCTATGTTTGTGATCTGTAAAGGCGGAAATTACTTGCGCAGTATATAGTAACATATAAAGAGTAAAAATATGTAATAGTTAAAAAAATATTGCCAGAAAATATTTATTGAATATTTTTGAATATTGGTTGATTTATTTGTCTGTATGATGGCGGAAAATCGAAAAAAATCTTCGTTTCTATACCTTCTCCTGTTATTCACTCGACATAACGAGAAGTGATATTTATCAGGAAATTACCTCTGTTCATGGTGCTGACAGTGTTGAAGAATCTACAGTGTATCGGTGGATAACTGAATTTGACAATGGCAAACTTCTTTTGCTTCGGAAAACTGCGGAAGAAAATCAACAAAAACAACCCCTGAAAACATTCTGTTGGTCTCTGGAATTATTAACGCCAATGGTTCAGTGATCATTGATGAAATTGAAGTTGAGACATCCCTCAGCCATGGAACCATTCAGCGTATTGTGAGTGACCGTTTGGGCTTTCGGTCTGTTGCCTGTAATTGGGTTACTCATGCATTGTCAAATGATCAAAAGGTTAATCGCGTCACTGCTACAAAGAAATGGTTGAAAATTTTGAAAAGCAAACACCAACATGAACATATTGTGATGGTGGATGAAAAGTGGTTTTACATGAGAGCTGTTGGCAAGAAAAAAAGGAACCGTTGCTGGGTCTCCCCTGATGGTGATCACAGTGAACCCATTTATGTCGTGAAGTGTAGCCAGTTTGACAAAAAAATCATGTATGTCATCGCTGTGTCCTTCACTGGAAAATATCATTGCGAACTGCTGCAGGAGAGAGAAAGCATGAATAGCGAGCGTTATGTCACTTTTCTTGTTAATATGGAGAAGAAGTTTAGTCGACATGTGTTTCCACTCAACTGGAGAAACATGATTTTCGTGCCAGACAACGCGAGGCCTCATGTTTCCAAAGTGACGTCCATGTTTCTCGCAAACAAGAATGCTACTTTACTCCGTCAATCACCATATTCCCTGATTATAACATCTTGGATCGCTCTATTGACCCTTACTTGGAAGATCAGCGACACAAAACCAATTTTCAATCTGCAGATGAGTTACATCAATTCATTACATCAGAACTGAAAAATATTCCTGCTGATCGATGGTCATCTGAGATGGGAAAACTGATATAATGCCTCTCTAATGTTATAAAGAAGAATGGTGATTATGAATGAATGTATTACACAGGGTTGTTTTTTTACATTGCTCGTTAAAAATGATATTGACATTTCAAAAGTCTCATTCTTTCTGGTAGGAACTAATATTAAGATCTTTTAAAATATTTTTTTTAATTCAATTAACTATATTTTTATTTACATATTTTTATATGTGCAATGAAGCAATATGGATTTCAGCGATTGTCATTCAATAAAATCTAAGTTGTCTTTTGGACAGAAGAAGAGATTTTTTAATATAAATTACGATAAAATAATAAAATTAAAAAGTCAATTAAAATGTTTGAAATTGTTGATAAATTTCGACGAATTATTCGTCATCTTCAGAACAACTGATTTTTTTAAATGATATGTACTTTTATACTGTCGATGATGAATGTGCAATCAATACGTCATCAATAAATCATTTAAAAACCCTCAGTAAAGTTCTCCAGATTACATTGTGAACGTTAATTTTAGGATCCAAAGATCTTACATATTACGTTTCACATGAGTCACTCTCTCTAAATAATTCTTAACCTGAGGCACAGAAGAAAAAGAATATTAAAACAAAGATTTAATGCAAACCAATAATATCAATAAGACTAAAAAGAAAAAGAAGAATATTAAAAAAAAGGATAAAAAGAGTAAGAATAATAAGAAGAAAATTAATAAGAAGAAAAAAATAATCACAAGAATAAGAATAATAATAGAAGAAAATATTATTATTAAATAATAATACTAAAGAAAGCTTTCTTGCTTAGAAAAAAACGAAAGAATTTCCCAGAAAACACATTTACAATTCACCTAATTCAATAAAAATTAAATTAAATATAATTAATATAATACAATTAAAATAAAATATAAAGAATATCATTTTTCCACATAAAAGATAAATCTGAAGTAATTATTTGTCGATGAAGATCTAAATTGTGTTCAATAAATATTGAGAAATCAGTTTTACTTTCCACTGTGATTTCTCTTTTACTCTCACGGCGACAATGTCATCGAAAAGCGCTCTATTTATATCTTTATCGTAGATAAAAATATCGGAATCTAATTTCTAAACACGACAATCAATGATCATGATAAATTCCGACAATTGTGTACTCTATGTGTCACATAGGCTTCTTTATAGTTCTTGGAATTTATTCTCAAACTTCCCTTTTTCGAAAATATTTTTTACATTTTTTTTCCTTTGTATGTTTAAACAAAATATTTACTTTTATCAAATCGTTTTTCAAACCGATTTTCATTTCATTTTCATTCCAATGATTCTGATAGATTGCTCTGGTTGAGACACTGTGATTCATTGAATTTTGCTTAGACATTTTTGAATTTCGCACTAATATTATTTAAACAAGAATTTAATTTCTGTGATTATAGAAATTAGTTGAATTAGAATTGAAATTTGAAATTTATTAGAAATTTATTTTTTAACGTTATAAAAAAATTACTTTCGTGTTAAAATTAATTTGAAATAATTTGTTTTATAAATTTAACAGGATCTTCCTTTAATATATATTAGTATTTATGAAATTTTATGAAACACTATTCCTCGATTTTTTTTCTGTAGATTTGTTTCTGAAAAAATAATTAAAACAAAGTTATTTAATTTACATTGATTTATGTAAATATAGAAATATACATATATAGAAAGCAAGCTAATAAAAAATGGAAAAATAGATTTGTTCGATAAAAACAGTCAATTATAACGTTTTACTTTATTTTGAAAAAAGCAATAAATATTGTTTTTGCAATATTCCATAAAACAAAGGCTTTTAACTATTATATTAGGAATAATCAGTTTTACTCAGCCATGATGCGCCCTTGATTATGTTCCCTTTGACTTCTACGCAGCACCAATGTCTATGGGACTTGCGTCGCACCATATAATACCTTCCATGCAGTAATCAATTGCCCATAAACCTCTGCAAGAATCACTCTCCATCAATGTGTTTAAAACTCATTTAATTTTCTCAAATAATTCTTCGTCTATCTTTTCATCCCACCTTCCCTCACTAAGTCGTTTAAGGTATGAACATGACGAGCGTATCCAACTGGCTACTGGATGTAAACTACTTATTTTCCGCATAACGAATATAACTCTCGACGTGAAATTAATTCCACATCCAGCTCATCCCTGACCTGATAGTCCTCTTCCATCTCACCACATGTTGGTCTTTAAAGACTTTCATTCCTAAAACTCGAACTTCGTTGGCTTGTGACAGATTTTCTTGTTTCTTACATTTGAGACCAAAGTTATTGAACACCTTTCATAGTTCTTCTTCAACAGAAATGAAACTTTCATTTACATAAATATCACCAATTTAATGGTCGGTATTTTCACGCATGCTGGTGTCAGAGTTCAGAATCCACCAAACGATTTCGGTCATTATGGTTGGTGCAATGTTTAAATCAAAACCCATCCTAGTTAAAGTATATTTTTTGTTATTTATTATGCAAGATGGGTAACGCCACATATCCTTATGATCTACATATAGATTCTGACAAATCAAGCATTGAAAAATTCGAAACCCTACGTCGCCAATCGCGAAGCTTTTCTAAAAATATATCCGCTGAACCACTATAAACGTCCATGTAATCGTTTAATTTTCTAAAATCAAAAATGTGTCTTATCTTGGACTTATTAGTCTGCAATATTCCAAATATAGGTATGGATCCTATCGATTTACCCATTTCTTTCTCGTTGTACTTGATTAGATAACACTTTTCTACCCAACCGTCTAAAATTTTCAACATTGCAACATCGTCTAATTTGTTGTCCTTAAAAACTGACTGGTTATTTGGAAGATGACTCGGCACCTCATTTTTCTTGTTCCATTTAATCGACCAATTTTTCTTAAACTCAATCTCAAAAATTATGCTTTTTATGCTAACAAGAGGCGCATCCGATGCAGTATAATTCAAACTACTATCTGTCCCTTCAAGTTCTTCTTCGCCGAGCTCAAAAACACCCTTATTAATTCTTCCACTGTCCAATTTACCTATGACATCCATATATATTAAGATAATTCATATAAGATAAAAACGGCAACATATTTTCACAGGTGATTGCATATGGATCGAAATCAATGTCGAAATACAAGATAGGATACTGTATCACCAAGAAAGAATTATTACTTATTTTCCATTTTACGCAACATTTTAAGTATTACTTGTATGGGGCCCGATTCAAGTTATGGACAAACAATAAAGCGATCGAGTTTATGATGACGACGAAAAAGCCAATTACCCGACAATTTCAGAATTGGATGAATTTTTTGAGTAGTCTGGACATGAAATTAGAATACCGAAAAGGGGAATTACGCCAAAATGCGGATGCACTGTCTAGAAAGGATTGCATGGTATGTTCGCAATGTCTTATACAGCACAAGCAAGCTAAAAATGGCAAATTGAAGACGCGACTGTTAGCAATAAATGAAGATACTCTTTCAATCTCGTGGCCACAAGATAGTAAGGAAATTATAGAAATTATTAAAGCAATAGGAGAAGGGAAAGAAACAAGATTTAAACAATATGAAGGATGTATAAGAACAGTAAATAATAAAATCTGGATACCGAAAGAGTTCAGAAAGGATTGTATTTTATTTTTTCATAAAGCTCTTTGTCATGCCGGGGTAAAGAAAACTTACTCATTCATGAAAGGGGAGTATGATATGGAAGAATTTAAGAAAATAGCAGAGACAATAATACGGTCATGTACAATATGTCAAACAACAAAAACTTACACCGGACGGACAAAAGAAAAAACAATGAATCTTGTAAAGTTACATTGAGTTCTGACTATCCAATTAAGACGTATGTCACTTACTAATCTCATATTGACTGTGATGTTGATTGATGACTTCAGAATTCTATACATGTGTACGATGTGTTTTTCACTATTATTTCCGCTGTACAGTATTTCTCTGTAATACTATATTTCTTTTATTATTTTGTCGCATCGCTGGAAACTGTTTTGTCTACTAAAAAAATTGGTTGTTTTACAAAAGTCGTATTGATGAATTGTTTTGGGTAAAAATCAAGAAAATGGCCCATCAAAGATGGAACTCTTGCTGACGAAAATAAAAATCATCACGAAAGCAACCTCAATCCAAACATATTGACAGCACACTTTATTTTTTATTGAATTAATATTCGATAGTACACTGACTTTATATAATTGTATACTTTTTTTCTATTTTTTACTAAATCGTGAATTACTTAGTGAGTATAAATCGGTTCACAACTTTTAGATATTTGCCTGAAAGATAATTTTAAGCTCTATAAGATGATATTTATGTCAAATTTTAAACTTTAATAATAACAAGTTGGCCTTTAAACGAAAGTTTTATTAAAAGTATACAATTATGATCGCAAAATTTCTTAATTTGAATAATTGGGTTTTTGTTTAAAGGAAACAATTAAATCTCAATATTAAAAAATATATATGAAATTTAAATATTATAATATTGAATATTATGATTTTTTTTGTTTTTAATTTAATAATTATTACATTCATTTTTTATATTTTAGAAATTATAAAATTGAGCAAACAAACGAAAGATTTATTTAAATATTATAAAAATTGTCATAACTGAATAGAAAACCCTATATTTTAAAAAAATTTGCCCTTGTGTTGTCAATTTTTATTATTTGATGTTATTACATGTGATTGTATTTTTATGTAATTTAAGAATTTTTAAGTTTTAATTAAAAAGTCATTGTGGTAAATTATTTATTATTAAAGCAAAGATCAGTTTTTATTAACTCTATTAAAAACCAAACAATATAATTTAATTGTTTTCTTTTTTCGAAATCTTTTAAGGAAAATGAAAATTTAGAATCAATTGTTATCATAAAACTTTTAATCATAAAAATTTTTTTTGTATCTTCATTAATACAAAATATCCAAATACACTTCTTGTTATTGTTTTCATTAAATTATTTTTTAACTTCTTAATTTTGTTTTTATTTTTCAATTTAATTGAATTTCTATTTGAAAATTTTTCAAAAAAAATAATTAAAAAAACCGAAATTTAATTACATTTATTTCCCCCTTTCTCTTGTAAAAAAGTTCTATTTAATTATATTCAAAACATTATAAAACAAACGAAATAAAAAATAAAATATTTTAAATATATTAAGTCGAATAAGTTATTGAAAGTCCAATATGTCGTATCAATATATTACAAAAATAAATATTAAGAATTTAAATTTTAAAAAGCCGTTATTAATCAAAAATTAATGAAATTAATATTTAAAATTAAAAAAAATATTAATTATATAATAAAAGAATGAAACAAATATTGTGAATTGTGAAAGAGTAAATGATAACTTAAAATATGTTTCTTCGTTTTTCACTATCTTTAATCAATGAAATTAAATATACATTAAAAACTTCAAATATATAAAAAAAATATTTTTTCACAAAATAAATTGGTAATAAATTAAGTTACATTAAAAAAGAGAATTAAAGTAAATCTTGTTTAAATAAATAGTTTATTCATTGACTAAAAAAATAATAGTCTCAATGTCAAAGGGCAAGGTATATATAAATACTTCAAGCTTTTTAAATTTCCTCTTTTTTTATAGAAAGCTAAGAAAGGTCAAAAGATTCCAACAAAATATCAGGTACTATTTTTGTATTCTTTTCTGTGATTGACGTTAAGATTTTAGTCGAAGCCTCACAAAACCGTTGTTAAGAAGAGCAAAGTCAAAGAAGTTCATTCAAATATTAATAAAAGTAATAGCGAAGCAATAATACAAAAGAAAAACCCAAATATTAATAAACAAGTCGATGAAAAAAATGTTGAGAAAGAATCAATGAAATCTAAATCTGAAGGGTCAGGCAATCGACAATTAGATTTAGAAGAGGGTATCGATATTGATGATGTTATTTTATCATCAGATGATGACGAAGTTCCTGAACGAGAATCTAAAGTTGATGTTAAGAAAGTGATGAATAAATACAACTCCCTTAAAGAAGAACAGAAAATTTGTGTCAACGTGAAAATATCTGGACAAGAATTAAGCGACGACGAAAAACTTTTAATCGAAATTAACCAGAGAAAAGCCATGCTCAACAATTGTGTCATTTTCATAAAAAAATTCTCCCAAAAAATAACTCAAGATATTATTGAAACTTACTTGAGACCAATTCCTGTAGTTCTTGTTACTTTACATAGGAAATGGAAAGGAAAAAAGCTCTCCAGTTCTTTTGGGTATATTCGAGCAACCAACCCCGTCGATTGTGATAAAATTATCGAGTTTTTCTCCGAAAACGTCGTTGATGGAGAAAAAATTAAAGCATCAAAATTTGTCGACAAGACTGTTTACAGTGATCCGAAAAATATCAATAGGTGTCGAATTTTAGTGAACTCGTTTGAATCTGTTGACCTGACTGAAGATTTAAAGCAACGATTTCCGGAACCAATTCAAATACTCAAATATACCAATACTCATTATTCTATCCTGTTTCCAGAAGAGACTCAACCACAGGAGTTATTCAAGCAGCATACAATGGATTTAAATGGTCGAAAATTGCTTATCAATTATTTTTATCAAGTACCAAAAGAAGATTTGAAAAGAAGAAAGATTAATGGGGTACAAGCATCAGAAACGTCGGTTAAAGATGAAGTAAAAAAACGGAAAATTGATTCAACATGTGAAATTAAAAATCACAATAATATCGAATCTCCAAAGAGAAAGAATGTAAAAGTTAAATTGAAGACAGAAGTTTTAGAATAAAAAATTTTCTTTACTCTTAAAGTTATTTTTATAAAGAAAAATACATTTTACTTGTATAATTATAGATAAAATAAATGTTTTTAATTTTCTAATTTTTGTAATCAAGTTCATAGTCGTGACGTGATTTTCATTATTTAACATCCGATTTCCGCTTTGTTTCATAATATTCTTGCAATCAATTTACAAATTATAACTAATTACGTTCGGTTTAATTATATAATTTATTAATTTAAATTACAAGAATTTTAACTACCATTTCAACACGTAATCTTACACTTCAAAATTTCCACTAAGTATTAATGGAAAATTAAGTCGCGCATTACAATTAATGTAATCAGTAATATCTTTTCAAGTGTTATTTTTGCGTATCTGAGTTGTGCGTGAGATTTTCTTTCTTTTCCTTGTTTAAAAATCTTAGTTTATAAGTTTTAATTGTAGTTAACCCTGGTACTTGTGTGTGGTTTACTAAAGAAAATTTTGTAATTTGTATCATTTATTTTTATCATTATTTTGTTTATCGCTTTTGTTGGTGGTTTATAAATTTGTCGGCTGGGTTTAACCCTTAAATGCATGATTTTTTATTTTTTCATGAAATATTTTTTTCTGTTTAAGAATTTTGACGTTTATATCAATATTGGCGGGAGTTTTGACATGTTTTGTTATAATCGTCATAGACAAAAATGTACAAAGATAATTTATTTACAAAGGACAGCAATTATTTACACAAACTGGATGCATGGCACTTTCAAACGTTTGTTGTATCATTTTTGATACAAGATGCATTCAAGGGTTAAGTAATTAAGTTGTTGCTTTGAATATTTTCATTCAGAAAATTATATTGATTTGGATTGAATCAAATTAATTTGAAGGCTGCATTGAATGTTCGTAGCTCGAACCCATCTCAATAATTGATAAAGTTAAATCTATTACAATTGAAATCAACAACAAATGTTATAGGAATTTATATTTGTTAATCACAGTAACACTCTTCAAAAATATTGTACATAGACCTTTTAAATAACAATTGATGCTGAATAATGTTGAATTATTTAAAGCTTTTTGATTTCAACTTGATTTTTTAATTCTTTTGATTTTTATGTTTTTATTTTCTACAATTTAAAAATTTGGAAGGGTATTTATACCAGATTTTCGTTAATATAAAAAAGTATTTAATTAAATAATTATTTATTCATTATTACAATTATTTTTTTTTAATTTAAAAAATTTTATTATCTTTGTTTATAATTTTATGCAATCATGTGACTCTAATTATTTGTATTTTTGAACCAAATTTTTAATTTGTTCCGACGGCTGACAATTCCATTTGGGTATCAACTGACAAACTTTTTTTCGTCTCTGGCGCTGAAGTTATACCAAACGGTTGACCACTTTTGTAGAGAATGCTGTTTTTTCTTGCGATTCCTTTTCTAATTCTACCTGATAATATGCATTTCCTAGATCAACTTTGCTGAAATATTTTCTACTGTGTAGTTTGTCCATTAGTTTTTCCATATTTTAGTTCTTCCATCTCAGGTTTGTCTTTCTGAGATTTGATTAGGTTGTATGAAATCCATGGATAGTCAAATTAAATCAGTATCCTCTTTCCACACACATACCAGTCATGTGTTCCACAGTGAGTTGCAACGTCCAATTATTTCATTTTCTTCCAAATTCTTTATGGCTTCGTCTAACTTAGCTTGCAGATGTTATGGTTGTCTTCGTGGTTTAATATTTATCGGTTTACCTGTCGTCATGATTTCATGTTTTATTAGATTTTTTCTGTCGATGTCCCAGTCATTTGCCATGAATATTTTCTTAAATTTTATAATTAACTCTTTTAATTCCTTGCTTCCGTTCATATCTATATGTTTCTTTGCTTCATTTAGTCTCTGGTCATCTGTTATTTTATCTTTGTCTTCTTTTTCCACTGCAGCCAGTTCTCGTCCTCTCGCTATGCCTCGGTTGTAGTCATTTGGATACTGATTTGATCTTCCGTCCGTTCTTGATTGCCTATCATTTCGTGGAAACTGTTTTTGTCCCCATGTTCCTCCATCCGATTTTTCATGATTGTTAAACCTGGATACGTTATCTCGAATTTTTGTATAACATTCCTTCGCTCTATGGCCTGGTCTTTGACATCTTTTGCATTGTAGATGACATTCTGATGTGACCTTTTGACCGCATCCGAAGCATGTCACTTCGCGCTTCTTCTGGCATTGGGCTCTCACGTGGCCTACTTTTTTACAATTCCAGCAGATTTTCTGTTCTCTATTCGGTCCATTTCTCATCGGAACTCTACTGTTTACTGGCTTGTTACGCTGTACAGCACTGGTGTACGATGGTCTTATGGCATTGACCTGTTTTATTTCTGACTTGACTTCATCCGTCTTTTTAATAATTTTCTTTATCTCTTCTTTTTCTTGGATATCCCTCATTTTTATTTCTTTCTTTGTTTCGTTATCGTTATTACAATTTAATAACAGGCATTTTTCCACTTCTTCAACTGTCCATTGGAATGATACTATAGCTTCAGCCATTTTCCTTGCTTTAGCAAAAAATTCTGCTGTCGTCTCTGTTGCTATTTGAAATTCTACAGCTTCTCTTAGAACATCCATTTTGGATCTTTTTTTTGAAACGCTTCTCGTAACCTGTTCTCAAAACCTCTTTCTGAAGATATCGTGTTTTTGTATACCGGTATTAAATCCCACAAAAGCAAAGTCACCTCCAATGTCTCTTTTAAATTATCGGGTACTCCTGCTGCTTTAAAATATATATTACAACTCGTAATAAATACTTCGACCTCGTCATCCCGTTTCAAATGCTCCGGAATCAATCTGGAGATTAATTGGTCCGAGTTTGTGGCAAAGGCCACCATATTAGAGGTTCTAGGCACATCGTCGGAATTATATTTCTGATATCAAAACTTTATTATACCACAAAAAGTTTCAATCTAAAATTTAAACAAACTTATTATTTTTTTGAGAAACAATTTGTTTTTTAAATCTTAAACCGATATAAATAAAAATATTTATAAATATTCATTATTAAAAAGTGAACGCCATTTTTCACAATTTATTTTCGTAATTAATTTCGGCGGATTACCCGCCATCTTCAGACTAAATTAACACTGGCTTTTTGCAGCTTATATATGGGAAAGTTGATTATGCAATCAATCATGTAATAAAGGCTCTATTTGAAAATTTTTAACAGAGAAGTTGAGTGTGAAGCTTGGATATTAATTTTTGAATCCATGGATCTTATTAATAAGGCCTCACATGTTACTCTCTCCCAGTAATTTTTAAATCGATTACACAGAATTTGAAAATCATTTTCTCCAATTTTCTTTTTACATTTTAAATTATGTTCGGCAATATTGCTCCCCTTATCCAACCGACTATGCTCTTTGATCCGTTTGCAGAGATGACGAGATGTCTCTCCAATGTATGTGACGTTACACCCATTACATGTATATTTATAAACAAGATCGGAGCACAAACCGAG
>MQRK01231969.1:36771-48099 GCA_001938485.1 Girardia tigrina
AAAATCAAAAATACATCATCTACATATCTTTTATATACAAGTGGTTTATAACCGGAAAACAAATCAATATTTTCTTCAATTTTGGACAAAAAAATATAGGCTAATGTTGGTGCTAATGGAGATCCCATTGCAACACCATCCACTTGTTTGTACCATTGATTATTAATTGATTAATTGATTTGTGACTCTCTTACTCAGATGTGATTGATATGTTTATTGATTGATTATTTGAATCTAATGAAATTAATTTAATGATATTAATTTTAAGTACTAATTAATTAAAGTTTGATAATTATGAATTTTAATAATATTTTCAGTAAAGGATTTTAACTTATTAAATGTAATATATTTTAAAAATTAATGTTTATTTAAAAAAGTTATGTAATGACTTTTATCCAATAAAAATTATGAGAAATTAAAATTTATTATTAATCTTTCCCATTCGTTGTTTTTGTAGATTTGAATATATTAAAAAAAAACTATATCAATCAAAGAAAGATGACCAATGAAAATTGTTGTGAAGAAACTGTTTGTGTTGTCAATAAATGTTTGCATTCAAATTGTGATGCTGTTAATAATACAATTGCAGAAACTCTTGTGCTTCCAGCTGCAAAATGTGTGAAATTATACATGGCGAAAAATTCTTAGAGGCTATGAAATCAATTCCATTATCAAACAACACTGTTTCTCGCCGTACACAAGAAATGCCCAATGACGTTAAAGAACAACTAATTGCTCGTCTTAAAGTTAGTGAGAAATTTTCCCTGCAAATTGACGAATCTATCGATGTAACTGGTATGGCTGAACTACTTGTTTAAGTGAGATATTGCTTTGGTGATAAGTTACTGGAGGATATACTTTTTTGCAAAGCGCTTACTCAAACAACCACAGGAAACGGCATATTCAATATACTAATTCGATGACCGGGATAAGAAAGGATTAAAAGCTAAAATTAAGGAAGTTGCACCCCATGTTTGTTTTACCCATTGCATTATCCATAGAGAAGTCCTGGCAACTAAGAATCTCGATGAAGAAGCTAAAACCGTTTTAAAAGAGGCAATAAAAGTAGTCAACTTTGTGAAAAGTCGATCTCTAAATGCTCGTTTATTTTCTGTGTTCTGTAAAGAAATGCAATCGGATCATGATTAACTTCTCATTCACACTGAGGTAAGATTGCTATCAAAGGGCAAAGTACTGCAACGTCTAGTTGAATTGAATCACAAAGTGGGCATTTTTCTATAAAATGCTAATTTTGATCTAGCTAAACATTTCACAGATTCAAGATGGCTTGCAATTTTATCATTTCTGGCAGATATTTTTCATAAACTTAATGACCTGAACACTTCACTTCAATGGCCAAATACCAACATTTTTCAACTAAACAACAAAATTACTGAGTTTATAAAGAAAATAACTCTTTGGAAAATACACTGTGAAAATTACAACATTGCAATGTTTGAGAACTTAAATGCATTTTTAAATGATAACAAATTTCATTTTCACGAAGTAAAATTATTAGTAATAATTCATCTCACTAATCATAAAGTTCCTTTTGGTAAGTAATTCGATGATTTATCTCTTTCTAAGCATGAGTGGATCAGGAGCCCATTCAATGACATTGAAACGACAATTCAAAATTCAAAGCTTTTGGAATTGTCATCTGATGGGACTCTAAAAACGAAATTTGATACAGTACCACTAGCTGAATTTTGGATACTTGTTAAAAATGAATATCCTCCACTTTCTGAACTAGCCATGTCAATTTTAATTCCGTTTACTTCAACCTACCTGTGCGAGAAGGTATTTTCTTCAATGGTAACAATTAAAACTAAATCTCGAAACCGTCTACAAGTTGAAGGAGATCTTCGTCTTTCATTGTTCCAAATTCAACCAAGAATGGACCTTCTTTGTTCAAATATACAATCCCATCCTTCCCATTAATTGTAATGATTACATATGATGTAATACTTTGCCTATTATTAATAAAGTAAAAACTTTTTTAATATTTGTTTTTTTTATTATTTTTTTTATTTTATTATTTATAATTAAATTATGTTAAAATTTAATATAGTTTGGTTAAGTATTTGTTTCCCAAAAATGTCTTAGATACCTCCATAAATGTTTCAGCGCCCCCCTAATGGGGCACGCCGCCACTTTGTGAACCACTGCTCTTGGAGAGCCACGTCCAGCGGAGTTCTTAGCAGGGATTTCACGAATGAACAGCTTTTTCAGCTAGTCTGTTACTTTGTGGAAAGTTTGGACTATTTGTTGAATGCACTATGTCACGGTTGTCACAAAATGACCAAAATTTCTATGAGTTGAAGGGTGATTCATTATCCGTGAAGATCTCTTTTCGTGTACCATGTTTAGCAAAATTTTATTACATAACGTGCAGCTAAAAGTCTCAAAATCTGTGCTACTAACTGGATATAGATTAAACCAGTGTGAATACGCATCAATTATGATCACATACAGTTGCTTGTCATGTTCAAAATAGTCCATGGCCACTCTTTGAAATGGATATTCTGGACGGTCTCTAATTAATAAAGGTTACTTTTGATTAGACTTTCTCTTTGTCTGACATGACTACATTTTCCCACCACTTTTTAATGTGGTTGCTGATTCCCGGTCAATATACAGCTTCCCTGCTTTGGAAAGGGTTCTTGTAATGCCACTGTGGTCCAAATGCATTTGATGTAAAAGTTTGGTCTTAACGCTGTAGGAATCACCATTTATCTCTTTCTAAACACTAAGCATTGATGAACATTGAGGTCTTCGCGGACGCTCCAGAAAGCTTGATGAACACGTATGTTGTGAGAACTTTTTGTGAATGACCATGAATTTGAATGCATTGTATTAGTTCTTGCCTTTCTGGATCATTCGCAGTAGCCTCTGAATATACTTTCCACGATTGCTCAGGAAGAGGAAGATCAGCTTTCACTGCTAAACTTGTGCTTCTAGGGAATTCTCTAAATTCGTTCTCCAGCTTTGAGTGTCCATTGGACTTCGAGATAGATGATCTGAGATTGGAATAGACTTTCCTGGCTTGTAAACCACAAAGAGATCAAAATGTGGTAATTTGAGCAGAATTCTTAGTAGCCGTGGACTGATTTCGGACATTGCTTTATGAAAGATGCTTTCCAGCGGTTTTTGGTCTGTTTTTACAATGCAGGACCTACTCCAAATGTATTGAAGGAATCGTTGACATCCCGCAACTATTGTCCGCATTTCTTTCTCAATTTGCGCATATATCTGTTGAGTCGGTATCATGATGCTGCTTGTGTAAGCGACCGGTTGATTATCTTGCATGAGGTTGATTATCTTACCGAGGCCAAATTGACTTATATCCATAGACATTTTTTGGACTTTTTCGGATCATAGAGAACCAGTGTTGGAGAATCGCTGAGAGCATGCATAATTCTCTGGAAAGTTGTTTTTTGTACAAATTTAAACAAAAATGGAGTATCTTTTTCGTTAACATTCTCAGAGATTCTATTAACGTAGAACAGTCTATGATGAATTTTAACCATTCCATGAACACGATGTACTTCTTCCTTTGAAGTTAGTCTTTGCATCTTTCCAATCGCCTTCGTATTTTTATCATCCGTTTTCAGACCCTCCTGTGCGAAAGTTCTAGATATATTGCTTCCTAACGTTGATTCGACATTTCTTTTTGTTGAGATGGATTCCATTATCTTTTAATATTTCAAGAACTTTTCTTAAACGATAATCATGTTCCTTCTGATCCCTGCCCAATACTGAGATTTCATCAATAAAAATACAAACTCCATCCGCACCAGGAAAAATTTCAGTCATTCGTCTGTGCTAAACCATGCTTAGCAAATAACTTCTCAGATGTTGTAAGAGAAAACCGTTCTCTTAATATTGCTTTGTTGAACTGATGTGGGCCCAGACATAATCATAGACTAACACTGTGAAGTCTCGAATGTTCCCGATATCGCAGCCCCCGATGTGACGCTCTCTGTTCATGACGATGCCTACTCCGACCTGATTCTCATTGCCGGTGATCATACACAAGTTGTCCGTCTCGAATTTGATGTACTTGTTAATCTCGTCCTGAAGCACATTGACTTGCACCGTGTCATTGGGCTTGATAAGCGGGTCCGAGTAGCGAATCGTTCGGCCGTCATAGGTTGTCAAGTAGTGAATGTTGCCCGTGAGAACGCCGAGCTGTTTGAAGTGACAAAACTTGTATTTGCCCTTGTCGAAGTGAATTCAATGGAAAACGAATCGTCCTTTCGTATCGTACTCCATTCTGAAAAGTCCATCGTTTTCACAATTGATATATCGTCAATAAATCTAACAGGTAAATTATTTTCGGTTCGGACTTTGTTGTCGATCTTAACGCTATCTTGCATTAATGCTTTCGGTACCTCACTGTAAGTCGGGCGGATTTATTAACAAAATAAATTAGCAATAAAAAGTCATAAGTTTTCGAAATCATTGTTTATTTTGAGAATCGTAAATAGTTGGTTTAGACAACAGTTAACATTAAATAAATAAACACGGTTGTAAATTTTTGTTAAAAGTTTTGCATAAAAAATATTTATATATAAAAATTTACATAAAAAATTACATATAAAAATTTCTGCTACATAATTTTTATGCATAAAAAAATAAAACTCAGCAATAAAAATTTTTATAAAAGTTAGAACACAACAACCATCCTTCTTCACAACAATTGCCAGTTGTTATATCCACGATGTAGTTTCAGTCACTGGCTTGATCAACTGTAACCCTTTCAGGCCCTCCAGCTCTTCTTGAAATTTGTTTAAGAACTGCGAAAGTGAATTTCCGTGGCCAATGAGCGACTGGAATATCATCATCCCTCAATTTAACTGAGAATTCACCAGGGATTAGTTCAGGCTCATCCTGTAAAACATCTAAAAACCGTTAATGAGATCACCAGAATTAAGTGTGTTAACGCGTAGAATCAATCACAATAAATCTATTCCAGTTTTACCAATGATTGGAGGTTAAAAAAAGACTTCAAACATGCGTTTCACATGCTGATATGTGATTTGTGCAGTACCTTGACCAACCAATTTGATATTACCGTTGGTATAGGTTTTCAGACGTCTGGAAGTAGATTTGAGCAGAAACTTCCTCGAAAGAGTTTTGTAGCATTAATAGGGAAGGACGTTTACATCAGCACCACTATCGATTTTGAATATCAATGTCAAATACGCAACGTCACCCAGATAATAAGAAAAGGGATCCAAAGCATGAATTAATTTAGCAAAATTAGACGAATGGTGCATTGCGAGAAGCAAAATCCAAGACAACCAATGTTTAAATTATGTTTACGTAAGACATCAATGTGACAGTGAAGTGAACCAATCAACTAGTAAACTGGAACCAGAGTTCAGTATCTGGATAACAAGAAGATGATAGACCTCATTATGCCAAAAATAAAAACGCATTTGTGCCGATACAACATACAAGTTGATTTTTCAAGGATATCCAGTGTTAATGGTTTGAACAACAGATAAAAAAAAGCTTTCATCCGTTCAGCATAGCAGAACCAATCGCATCATCAAGAGTGACTGTATACAATTTTATGCTTACTAGACAAGTATTTTGCCCTTATAAGTGTGTTTAAAAATCAGTGTACGGTACCATTTCCTATTATTTAATTATTTTAAAAAAAGAAAATAACCATTTGCAATGTGTTTAAAGATTCTTTTAAGTTTTTAAGCTAGATTCGAATTGCATTTTCCGCCATAATACTTTTTTTGAGTACATCTAAGAAACCTTTCGCGTACCCCTAAGGGTACGAGTTCCCCAGGTTGGGAACCACTGCATTAGATAATTGAATTAATTTGGAAGATAAATAAATGATGCCAGAAGATAAATTTAGATGAATTTTCACCAAATGCTGACATGAATCCAATGGTCGTTGCACCTGCAGCATCTCATATTAATGTGTCAAGTTTGTCATAAAAGTTTTCAAATTTTTTGGTACATGTCTTAATTGATTGGAATATGAATTCGAAATCTTGGTTGCTATTGCAAATTTGTAAAAATGATATTGCGGTACTCGATAAATTAGCCCACGATTTGAAAATATATGATCCAGTACACAATTCCAGAGCTCCTGCAACTGAAGGCCCAATTTTCGAAGACACAGACGATGAAATCAATGAAGTGGCTGTCGCGGACAGCTTCCAGCATCAACGAAGTGGCGAACGATGAAGTTGAAGAAAAATCAGGCCAACTAAATCAGTCCAAGTCCCGTCTGGGCACAAAAAAACTCTTGTTTTGAAATAAATTTTTGTATACAGTTCAATCAAAAATTGTCTTAGTTCCGAAAACGTTGCAAATTATTTTTTGTAAAATATGTACAAAAATCCGGGAAATAGAATAACACAGACGTTTACTATCGTAAAAATAACGAAAATAATTAACGCAATTAAATAAACACACATGTACAGCTTAAATATTGTTCTATATAGGAGCCAAATAATAATTTTTTATTATTTTAAAGGATAATTAAATCAATATTGTCTTTAAAAGCATAATCAATATGCTAAATCATTTGAATGTTTTTTTTATTTTCTTGACGTAGATGTTCACATCTCAGTACGAAATAACCACCGTTTTTTGGTATAATTTTCCAAATTACTGTGAAAATTAAAAACTTTTATTGCCTTCAAATTAAAAATTACTTGGATCTATTGTCAACCACAAAAAATAACCACATATAGCACTTTTTACTGTACGGTCACATAAAAATATTTAAATTGATAAAATCATTTAAGGTTAATACAATAAATCAAAATAAGTCCACTATAACATAAATATGTGAGGAAATGTAATGTGGAAAAATTTTAATAAAACTGACAATCCCCTGCGTGATTTTGTTTTTAAAATTACGTCAAAAATTAAAACTAAAAGTTAAACCCATTTGTAATCAAAATGGTATGGTATTTTTTGAAGATTAAGATGATCCTTCTAAATTTCAACAGTTGCTTAAGGATACAAGCTCCAAAAGTTTAGGGTTATATTAGATACCATCTTCTTTATCATTTGTAATGTACGTAAGGTAAATTATTTTTATATTAAAACAAAAGAAAATCAAAACTTAATCGTTTAAAGATTTACTAAAACAATTCCGTTGATTTATGACAGAACGTTCTTCTTAAGAATAATAATACTTAAAATAATAACAAAATTCAACATTTTACAACGATGACTTAAACGATTATTGAAATATTAAAAAATATAGGCAAAATGAAATTCTTTAATAAAAGTAGTACGTTAGTTTAAAAACGAGGAATTAAAATCCATTTATCAAAGGAATGAAATAAAATGTGAAGTTAAGAAAATGAAAATTGTAATACTCCAAAGAAAACTTTTCTTTATAGTAACAGTAAATAAAATCGATGACAGATTATTAATTTTCGAATGGTTCGATTTAAGAACTATGAACTGTTAAAATTTATTATTTTCTAAAGATCAAAATTATTTTCCACTATTCACTTTATTCAAAATAATTATTTCTTAACTTCTACTTGTTTGTCTAAATTAAGAAAAAACAAAAAAATAATTATTAAAAAAAATTAACTGTTCAAAAAAACTTATGTATGTTCAAAGCAATGAATTAAAAACAATTTAACAAACAAATGAAATTAAAACCTAAAGTTAACAAAAATTGTCATTCAAGAAAAAAAATTTTCTTTACTATAACAGTAAATAATACAATCGATAATGTAGATTACTAATTATCCATTTAAAAATTATGACCGTGTTAAAATTATCTAAATTTATTTTCTGATAAAGTTTTTTTTTTCAAAATACTTTACGAATAATATTTTTTTTTCACTTTATCAAACATAAAAAAAATGTTTATCTAGATTTATAAAAAAAAACTATCAATATTTATTATTATTATTATAAAAAATTAAAAAAACAATTAAATATCCAAAAAACTTGTTTAAATAAACTGTTCTCTGTATATATTTAAATTTGATAATAGCGTGTTAATAATGGCTAAAGGAAAGGTAAGAAAAACGTGAAAAAAGCGTTAATCAAATTGATTTTTTTTTCAATTTAGATGATTGCAAAAAACAACAAACCGAACAACAAGTCCGGTAACGCTCCGGTCAAGAATCAACCGGTAAATCATTATTATTATTAAATAATAATAATAAAAACTTGATATTTTTTCGCAATTCAGATGAAACCCAAAGGTCAAATCGTCAAGGCAAACAACGTCAAAGACATCAAACCGACAATCGTCTCGAAAAAACCAACAGAGACCGTGAAAAAACCGATTGTTAAGAACGAAGAAAAAGATGAGAAGAAAAAAGTCGATAAGAAAGTGATCGATATCGCCGATGACGAAGACGACGAAGATGATGAAGATTACAGCGGCGATGACATGGAATTCGATGACATGGACGATTCAGACGCGGAGGACATCGACGATTCAGACGTGGATGACATCGATTTGATGGGAGAATCCGATGACGATGCGAATATTGATGATTCTGACGACGACGATGTGGAGAGCGTGTCATTCGACGGCAACTCGGACCAGGAAAGCATCGAAATCGAAGAAAAACCGACGAAAACCAAGAAAGAATCAAAGGAAATCGTGAAGAAGGAAGAGAAGAAGCCGGCTCCGATCGAGGTCAAGTTGGAACAAGTGAAAAAAACGGAACTGAAGAAAGAAGAAGCGAAAAAGCCGATCGAGAAGAAAGAAAAGCCCAAGAAAGCCGCTGTGCAGAAGGAAGAGGTCGTCATTGATGATTCGACCGAAGAGGGAAAACTGTTGGTGGAAATCAATAAACGCAAGAACGAGATGAACGACTGCGTGGTCTTTATTAAGAAGGTTCAGCCGCAAGTTAACCGACAATCGATCGTCGCATTTGTTAAACCTCTTTACGTTGTGCACGCGTATATTCCGGGCGGCATCAAAGCGAAGAAACACGCTCCTCGTGGATACGGCTTCATCCGCGCTGTCAATGCTAATGAGGCGGACAAAATGATCGAAAAGTTTAACAAAGAAAAGATCGAAGGATGTCAATTGATTGCATCGAAATTCGTCTGCAAGAAAGTCTATAACGACGCCAAGAAGATCGATAATCACGCGATTCTGCTGCAATCATCAGTGAATGTCGATTTAATCGAGGATTTGAAGAAGAAATTCCCGGCACCGATCAAAGTGTGGAAGTACAATAACACTCAATACACTGTGACCTTCCCGGATGTGAAACAATCGAAGGAATTGTTTTCGAAGGGATCGATCGATGTGAAGGGAAATAAAATTCGATGCAACTACTTCTATCATTCTAAAGATATGGCACAGCCGAAGAAAAATGTAGAGGAAAAGCAACAAATCGCTGTCAAGTCTGAAATCAAAGAAGAGGTTAAGCCGACTCCAGTTGAACCGGTCGTCGTGAAAGCCGGCGTTAAACGAACTCGTATGGACTCAGATTCCGATGAAGATGACTCGGAAGAGGAAGAGAAAGTCGTTTTGAAGAAAACGAAAATGAATGACGGCACTGAAGTTGCGACAGCTGTTGTTGCGGAGAAGAAGGAAACGCCGAAAAAAGAAACACCTAAAAAACCACTGGTTGTTAAGACTCCGGAATCGAAGAAAATGACACCGCAATCGAACAACAATAGTGGAAAGAAAACGTTCAACAAATCCCCGAATTTCAATAATAGCAACAAAAAGGGTGGAAATAACAAATCCTTTAACAAGTCTCCCGGAAACAAGAAATTTGGCAATAACAAGAAATAATTGTAATGATTGTTGTATGGAAATAAATTGCATTTATCATATTTGGATTTTGTTTGTTTTTGTATGGTAATTGTTGTAATATAATTGCATGAATTTATTAATTACAAATGTTTATGTACCTTTTTCTCATTGTCCTAGTTTTATTAAGAAAAAGTTGTTAATATGTAAAATCTATTTAGGTATTAGTTCTGCATTTTATTTAAATTGCACTTAATATCATTAATAACTATTTTAATCTTTCAAAATGATATTATTCTCAATAAAGACTTCATGATTGTTGTAATGTAATAAATTGTTTTATAAAATTTGTATACATAAAAATAAATTATTTTTGTTTTCGTGGTTTAATAATTAATTATAGTCGTAGCAATCTAAATAAATATACTGTAATTTTTTTTAAGAAAGTTATTTTTAATATGATATAAATTTAAAATTTTGTTAGAAAAAAATTAAGGAACTTAAAAATATGAAATATTTCCAAAAATGGTTTTTAGTGGCTGAATTATTTACTCCTGATTGTAGTTAAGAAATAAATATTATTATTGTTTAAATTGTTATGATGGAGCGCGAAAAGAAAACTTTGTTTAGGTATTTTTATTATTACAATATAATATTTTTTTATATTAAAATTTTAATTTTGAATACAATTTTTAATTATTTTGGTTTAAATTAAAATGTATTAAATATTTGTGAATGAATTTTGATGTGAATACTAATGGTGACAATGTTCAACAAAGAAAAAATAGAAGAATGTCAATTAGTTGCATGGAAAAAGGAAAATCAATTATAAACCAATTTTGCTGCAATCATCGGCAAATGTCAACATTTTAGAAGACACACTGATAAATTCACCGTTTGTTTTTTCGGGGATCGAATAAAACAACACCTCAATCGAACAAAAATTAGTGGGAAGAAACCGTTACACAAATGAACAATAACATCAAATCCTTTAACAAAGTTGCAAAAAAAATAATTGTTTAATTGTATTGATAGGGGTTAAGTTTTATAAAAGAGAAACAGTAAAATAAATTAAGATATACTAATATTAAAATTAAAAAGAAATTTATTTCGATTTTTTAAGTAACCTAACTTCTTTGCTTTATGTATCTTTTTAAATTAAATTTGTTTTTTCTCATTTTTTAAACTATTTTTTATTTTTTCTTATAGATAATTAATTTTTTTATAGATAATTTAAAATACAGAAAAAACAACCCCAAGAAATTATTTAATTTTAAATATATTAAAATATTACTGTAAAATATGAAATAAATTTTAAACATTTATTTCTATCTGGAATCGTCGTACGAATAATGTCGAAGATAATTAAGTGAAGTTAGAGATATCCTTATTTATATATATCCTTAGGATTAGGATACTTTAAAAAATTTAAATAAATCTTTAAAATATTTTTACTGATATGTTTATAATATTTTATATATGATAATATTAGGTTGTTCGATATGAAACGGGTCAAAATTAAAGTAAAATGTAAATCGATTTTTTTTAAATAATAACATTTTATTTTTAATCAAAATATCCCCCATGTTGTCAACACA
>MQRK01231969.1:68440-90040 GCA_001938485.1 Girardia tigrina
ATATATATATATATATATATATATATATATATATATATATATATAAATATCTTTTTTTTAAAAAAATTAAAATAACTAATTTGTTTGGTTTTATATATTGTAAAAACTGAATTAAGAAACACAAAAGAAAATATATTATTTTTTTTAAAAACTATGACAAACACAGATTATTAAGTAATTGTCCATCTTTTAGAGACTCCAAATTAGATTTTGTCCATTTTCTCGATTCAAATTCGAATTTCTTAAGTCGGAATATTGTTCCTTGAAACATTAATTCTTTTTCGATTACTTTGACGTCTTCTGTCTGGGATGCGGCATCTTGTCGACTAATTTCAGTTTCTTACACTTGTTCATTTGCAGACTGTGTTTCCACCTGTTGCTTCTCCACCGATTGGGTGTCATTAATCTTCTCATCCACTGGGGTAAGTATCACATTAAATATGTCTTCTTCTTATAATTCAATATCTGGCCAGTATTGGCCCATGTCATCCAAATCAACATTTTTCTCAATTATTTTACATTCATCTTCCAAAATTGTTTTTTTGACCTGTCTACTACTTCTTGCTGTTCTGACACTTTCCATTTTTCGTTTACTTGATGTTGAGGGTTCTGCGGGCCATTCCTTATGATCGCAATAAATATGCTCAATTAACCGATATATTTTTCTAATTGCTTCTACATCTTCAAGGGAACTATGTTGTCCTTCCTTTTGAATTTTCTTTTTAAATATTTCCTCTGCTAATGTTTGCAGTTTAAATAAATTCCCACCTTTGTTTGAGAATAATCCTGCTTTTTCAAGTTTTAGTGGCAGCTAAATCTCAAATTCCCAAAAGTCCTTTTTTGGTGATATTTAGAATATTCAATTCGGCTTGTAGGTCGTGGCCTACTAATATCTTCCCATAACACAATTTTTGTATCATTTCTATTATTGTGTATTCGTCCTTCTTTCCTCGCATCATCTTCTCCGTAATGCCATGAAAACTTTTTCCGGTATTCTTCATGCATTGTTTGGGTGTCGTAAACTCATTCATGATTATCTCTCCAGTTTGATTTAGGATAGTTATTGATACCAATCATCGTACTTTGTCAATTTATGGCCCCGTAATTCGGCGTCAATAAATAATAAATGCTCCCTCATTTCTTCAGTTTTCATAGGTTTCCTTATAAAACTTTTTCTCTGGCTAAAATCTTCCGGGATTGGATCATATTGCATCTCCTTTTAATTCTTCTGTGTGATTTTTGAATTTTGGGTTATATTGAGGATTCTCTGTTTTTTTTCTAAATTCGATTGCCACCACTGCTGGCACGTTATAAGCTCGGATAAAATAACCCAAATGTTGCTCACTGATTTGCCAGCTGGACTGAATTTCGAGCACATTTAGGTTTCCTTCTGTAGTTCGAGAGCTTAGTCCTTGGTCAGCCAAAAATTTGTTTTGGTCTTTCGAAATCTCCACCCTTTGATCTATTATATGTAGCTCCAACTGTCCATCCACTGATCCTGTGAATATACTTCTTAATTGTACTGGTTTCACATGGGAAATTGTTCGAAGATACATTTCGATTTCCCAGTCGGATATACGAACACGGTTCGGGAATAATGAATTATCTTTTAAAATTTTCGTCTCGTCCGTTACTTTTCTTCCCACCATTCTTAAAAATTCCTTATAAACTGAATTGTGCCACGCATCTGAGAAGATGTCCATGAAGGGGATTTGACTGGTCGGTATGGGACTCTCAGAGCGGCGAAGGGATTGCTTAACTGTAGAGAGGTTCGCAGAAGTTGCTTCGCCACCAACAGACTTCTGAATGTCTGCAGCAGTAGCTTTTGGGTTTGAGAGAGATGCACAAGCTATTAAACGATCAGTTCTGTGAGATAGTATTCGTTTTCTTCCACATACTCCTTTTCTAGTAACTCCAATTTCAGGTGGAACATAATGAATAAAAAAAACTTTGTTTAGATTTATCTAAGAGAATTCATCTACAATATTTATCTAACAAGTTTAAAATATCACTTTTATAAAATAAATCATCATTTATATTTTTTCTTAAAATAGGGGTTATTGTGTTTATACAATTGCCATCTATATTAGTTTTAATTATTTCATCTAAGATTATTTTTATTTGTCTTTTATTTTGAGGCTGAGGTGTAAATTCTTTTTCAAGTTGAATTTCGTACTGTTTAATAGTATCCGAGTTTTTCACATCAATTAAATTGGTATCAATTATATGCTTTTCGAATGTGTCCATTTGTAATTTCATTTGGTTTAACCTTTCATTTTGGTTTTGAAGTTCTAAAATTTCTCTTTTAAGCGATTGGATATCATCATTGTTGCTTTTATCTATATCTATATTATGTATTGGCCTTTTATATTGATTATTACTTTTGTTTATAGACTTAAAAATAAAATTTTTTTGTGGACATGATCTGGATAAATGTCCATAATTTTTACATGTGAAGCATTGTACTTCCCCCTCTATTTAAATTCTCTCATTTTTATTTTCATGATTAACATTATATCTTTTATTTTGCCGAATATTATAAGTGTTATTAAATTCTCTTTCATTAATAATATTATCACGGACGATCCCTTGATAAGAATAACATTTTGGAGCACTGACATGGTTACTTAAATGGAAGTTAACTGTTTTCTGGTTAGCGTAATTTCTATCATTTCTGTTTCCATAATAATTTTGATACCTATTATTACCATTTTTATGTAACCTGGATAATAATCTCTATAGTTTTTATATCTTTGAAAATTGTTATTATTATTTTTTGTGAGATTGTTCATATTATCCTCATTATATCTATAATTATTTTTATTATATAGTTTTTCATATTTTTATAATCATTGTTTTTATTATACACTTTTTGACAACTTTGAGTTTTATCTACAAAGTTTTTCTTGAACACTGTATTAGTGCTTTCGATTGTATTTATTTATATGTTTAGTTTAAGTCGACTTAAATTACTTGCTTCAATCCGTCTCGCTTTTTTGATAAGATCTTCAATATTATTATATTCAACTGTCGATTGAGCTAATCTTATGTAATTATTTAATCCATTCCAGAATTGACCTTCTTTAATTGTTTCAATTCCAATTGTATTACCAAATGCTTTATAAGCTAAACTTTTTAACGAAAATGTGATTTCATCTACATACTCACCAGGCATTTGAACTATTTCTCAAATTATGCATATAAGTTTTCTGAAGCTCTGATTCTATAACTATAGCATCTCTTAATGCTGTAATGAAATTTTCTACATTATCTATTATTCTGTAAATTATTATATACTTGTAACGTATATCCCTCTAAATACAACGGGAGCCTACATGATTTATATTGATTCCCTCAATTACAAGCAATGGCGCACCTCTGATATTAATCCAAATAATCGTCAAAATCTTCTGGTTTCCGATTATATTTATCGATTGGCAAGTAATCAAAAGATCTTCGTGAAAATTTTTAATCTTTTAAAATTTTAGATTGTGCTTATAGGACCTTTTTAAATTAATTAATTAATTCTTTTCTTTTTTAAAACTATATAATTTTATCGATTTAAGATAATAGAATTCTTTTTCAATTAATTTTTGAATAAAAATTTTATTTGATAAATAACTATTAAATCCCTGTTTTTATGAATATTTACCTACATTTTTTCAATTTGAATTTAGTCAAAATGAAATTTTATTTGTCCTCAATCGGGGCACCAAATTCTGTTAGCTTTACCCCAATTATTATATTTTAACTAAAATAAGAACTCGAAATTCTTTTAAAGAAATATTGATTTAAAATAAAATATTAATATAACAAACCAAAAAAACAAACAATATTCTTATTCTTTTAATGATTTTGATTTGCCTTAGGTTACCAATTTTACTGTAACCTAACTTATAATTTTAGGGGGACTTGATTACTATTTTTATGTAATCAAGTCTGCAAATTGATTTGAAGATATTATATTCAATATTTATTTTAATAATAGAATTAAATAAAATAATTTAATAAAAAGATACAATTATTCCAATCTGAATTTAAATAAATTTGGGTCCTTCCAAAAATAAATTTAATAAAATGATTCGATATTGAATAGTTTTGATTTATAAGCTAAATTCTTATTATTTATTTTTTTTAATTCAGTAAAAGAAATAATTATTTTTATTTTTTATTTGATGAATAAAATAAAATTTAAAATTTTTTTATATAAAATTTGAAATATAATTTTAGTAAATAATTTTAATTATTATTTAATATATATAATCCCCAAAATCTACATACTTTAGTACATAAAGATAAATGTCAATATTGTCAGTAATATTCTAATTGCCATCATTTGGAAGTCAGTACGGCTTCTAAGCGAGACTGGAATCTATACCTTGTAGGCTTGCCATTTGAAACTTTAAGGATGGGCTTATTTTGAGTAAAACATTTATTTTTCTCAGATTTAGCAGGATATTAATTTCAAAAGTTTTTCTAAGTGTGATATTGATTGTGTTGTGGCTGTGGAGAGAATATTTTAAGAATAGATTTAACAGTAGATTTTTGTTAAAATTTGTTAGAATCAATTATATTTTGAATCAAAATATATTTGTTTTGAATTTTCGACCAAGACAACATAATTAGTTTATAAGTTATATATACTACAATTACAACACTTAAATATGCAATTAATAAATTAATAAAAATAGTGTATAACCTGAATGTATAGTGCTTAATTTTAACGTCTCCTAGAATCACTGTCCAAAAAGATGAAACCGCTTAGACTATCTGAGCGGTTGATATGTTTTATAAAGCAGTACAACTGAATCATTAACACTATTAATGACGCAAGAGAAGATTCTGAGATATTAATGTTGCTCACAGATTTTCGCAATGCTTCTTATTGATCCTCATTCTCCTAGGGAGAGAAATGAGATACTTATTTCGACTCCTCTTTGATGGGTATCAAATTTATTTCAATAACTCTGGGCATTTGAGCTAAATCATGAAAAGACACTGTAGATTGAACACTATTTTGTCGACGATTATGAGATTCATTAGAAGTTTCCAGAACTAGGTCAACTTCATCGACAATAAGTTCTGATTTACTGTTTCTAACATGTTGTTTCAACAGTACAGGTCTTGGTGAAGTTAACTATGTAGGTAAAGAGTCGATGAATGACGAGCAAATGACAGAAACCACCCACAAGGCATATCATTCGTTGCAGTGCAGAGAAAGGAGCGTATTGCATGAAGTACTTCAGGTAACACTGACTACCAGAATTTTCGAGTAGATTCCATTCATTCAGAGTCAGTTGAATACCTTTCCATATAATGCCGTTATAACCGTCGCACTGACGATTATCGAATAGATTGTATGGAGTTGTGCGGCTTTGAGAAGCTCCACAAGACATTACAAATGACGATACTTCTGCAGACATAAACTGAGCACCACGATCTGAATATACGTAGACCGGTATTCCAAACTGCTGCAAACACACAGTAGTTACTGATATATCACTGAACGGAAACGCAAAAGAAATCTTCACTACTCGACGATAAGTACCAGAAGATACTTGTAAGTCGTTATTGAAGGCCTTCGACCATTTAATTCCATGCTCAAGCGTTCGATAGAATAATAAAATCTGGAATGGGCATTGGTTCGAATATCTGATCATTGGTTGTACTTCGTGATACTGCAAATTCGTTACATCGTTCTAAGAATTCGCCTAAGCTAGTGACTAAAGAACAACATCTCTCGGTTCGCGTGATAGACGATCGGTAACCGATAGCAGTAAACTCGTTGGAGTGGAGATGATGTTCGAGTGATAAGAAGTCATTAATTGAAAAGTGATTCATTAAAATATTCATTAATATAATGATAAACAAGAAGGCGAAATACCGAGCAGCCAAATTTATTGAATTCATAATATACATTTTATGCATTTTTATATTGAGTGTCATATTTTGTTTAGTAAGATAACTGTACATTATTGTTTTTAAAATACCAAAATAATATTCAATATAATTGTAAAATAAAATTCTGAATTTTTACATTATCAATAATTTGTGGATACATTAAATTCTGTAAGAGTAATAAATAGAAATAAAATATTTGCCAGTGAATTTTTTAATATGCATTTGAAACACATGAATGTTGTAGTACACAACAAATACCTTTAATGAGATGAATATTGTTAAAAAGGTTAATTCGATCGGTAAACCTCTTTAATCAATAAAAAACAAATTATGGCGAATAAAACATTTTTAGTTTAATACAAAACGGAACAGTAAGCAAAAAATAAAGGTATTGTTACTTTTCTAATAGAATTAACTCACCTAATGAACAAATAGTTTGATCTAATGTTTGTGGCTATTGACTTTTATTAACCTGAAGTTAACAGAAATAGAAATATAAATAAATATTTGGTTTTATGATTGAATTATTAAAATATCTAAAAAGTATTGTGAAGAAATTTGCAGCTGAAAAAATAATCGTGTAAATGCTTGAGGAATAATATTGAATTAGGTATTTCTTGTGTTTTGGTTATATGAATGATTTATAGACTTTTGCAATAATAATCTCTTGCGTAGAAGCTACGAATAAGTTTTCAAATGGTTATTAAACTCTTTATTGATTTGTTAACATAATAAAAAATAATATATAATAATGTATACAAAATAATAATATATAGGACAATAACACACGAACATGTAAATATGTAAATACAAACAAGTAGATATAAGCAAATACACATCAGGATTGGTGTCTTAAAAAAATATGATCCGTTTTGAAAAATTTTGGTTTGAGCTCAGCGTCAAGTAAATTGAAATTAGCGAATTACTTGATAGAAGTATTACTTGACTAAAACAATACACAATGAAATACTAATTAATATTAATTAATTAAAACTAATTAAACAATAATAATAATAATTCACAACACATACCAGATGGGTTACTCAGAAAAATCTCACAACACCATTTGAAGGAAAAGCGATTTCAGTCAATGTATAACACTCGATAAGTTATCGGGAAAAATTTGCAATTTTTTTCAAAGAAAGGTTTTTCCGCAATTACCGTAGACGCAAATTTCTAATCAGAATCGTAGATGCAACTATGTATGAAATTTAAAATTTTAAGAACGTAAGTTAATTTTACGTTGTTTTTATATTTTCAAAAAACATGTGTGGCTCGCAACGAAAAATAATTAAAGTGTGACTTAAAACTTTAAAACATTTAAATAGAGCTTTAGGAGCGACTTGTAATATAAATGAATATTTTATTTATATGTATTTATATGATTTGTCAATTATTTTACAAATATACAAAAATATTATTATAAAAAATTTCAATTCATAAATAAAAATAAAACCATAAATATATAATACCCTCGTATTATATATAAAACACATTCAATAATAAATAATTGTGTTCAAAAATACAAATTTTATCCAAAAACTACAAGTAATACACAACCCCTGCATTTGAAATTATCTGGAGAACAGATTTGAACATACTAATCTGAACAATACTACCTCATGGCATTGTGTTTATAGTCTGTGTATCTAATACTCAGTCCGAGCCGTCCAAATTTGCATCATTTTTCATTTAGCTAAGCATGTCTTTTCTTGATACTGCTACATAAAATCAAATTGATTAACTATGAATTATTAAATCTCAGTAAATATAATTTTAACACAAAACAATTGATTTGTCATTTTATATTTATTATACATAAATGGTAGTAAGAGAGATGCAGAAGCTTACTATAAAACTATTATAAAACTTATATTTTATGCTTAGATTTCATATTATTTGAAAATTTTGAATGATTTATTTAAGTTAATTTAAATTTTTAAATAAATAAAATTAATATTTTGAAAGTAACTAGTGTTAAAAGCGATTTTTCAGACAGAATAAATTATAGTCTGAAAATCAGTCATCTGCAATAAACTTTATTGTAATTCTAAAATGTGACAAACACATTCAAATAATTATTAAAACAACTTTATATCTAACTAGATCAATACATGTATATTAAAATTGTATTTAACATAATAACGAAAAACATAATAAGCAAAAAAACGTTTTACAATGTCACAATGAACAAGTGTAAGAGATAGAGATGGAACGACAAACTAAAAAATTAGGTTACTTTACCTCCAATATTGTTCGAATGTGTAGGATAATTGAATGTACAATCGAATGAATTGAGGAGAATTCTCAGACTTAGATAATATAGCAAATAGCTTGTGATTGTGATTTGTTATTGATGTAGAGGATAATTGAATGTTTTCGGAAATTGATTTTGTTATCAGAATAAAAGAGAGCAATTCATTCGTTGGAAGAGATATTTGAGGATAAGATTGGAATTTGAACTGGAATGATTGTTTAGGTTAGTATTAAATGAACAAAATAAATAAATGGTAAATAAATAATAAACAATACTGTAATAGATATGTAAATATACAAATAATAATAATAAACATAAAAAAATAAAATAAATAAAGTATATTTTATTTTAATATAAATATGAATATATTAGTAATTAGGTAGATTACCACAACTAGTATTAATTTTAATTTCGACCAATGAGATATCTTAAATACATTTAAAAGAAATATTTTATTGTTAAATTGATTCAGATAATCTGAAATAGACATTAATCTATTCGAACGATGTGTATTAATGAAAGATGTACTTCAAATTGTCCCAAGGGTGATTCAAATTTTATTTGTAATAACAGTTATAACCAATGTCTGAGTACTCTTATTACTAATGAAATAAGATAATCCTTTTTTATACTTTAATTGACTTTAAGGCTTTTAGTCACTCCATTCTTTCAATGGTATCTATCACGGAAACGGGCTAATGGGTCAAAGATTACTACTAACCCGTCTACATAACCTCGTATTAAATTGAAATAAGAATTAAAAAAGAAAAAAATACAAATGATCAAACAAATATTATAATTGGATACAGCAATTAATCGAAAGAGTTGAGGGTATGGTACAGAGGTAATTAAATCACAACTTGAAATAGTAGATAGAGTAAAAAGAATAAATATCACAAATATATATACAGTAAAAAAATAATAATCGTTACTTTGGTTTTAAATCACGAAATGACCAACCAATAGTGATGTGGCAGTATTGCTGACTTGATTGATTGATGGATAGTTTCACTGACAAAAATGACGATAATCGGACGATCGCTGATGGCGAAACCGAAGGATTATTCCGATGACTTGAATGTACCCGAAACTGATATTAGTCGAGCGGAAACAATTGATTCGCCGACAATAATTCGCTTCGGGAAAAATTTTATTTCGTAGATCAGCAATTAGTTGAAAATATTCAAATAATTACAAATGCTGATCCCAAAGCAGCAGTAATTCAAATTGCAATTTAATTCAAAAAGTTTATCGTATTTGTGTTCAATACTATTGATCAATTTTTTTCGGATTATTTAATATTGCTATAGACAATATTATTTCTCGCGAACTATTTATATTCATGTTTTTGAATAAAAAAACGGAATTGTAAACGTTAAAAAAATCACATAATAAAAAAAATAAATAATGAATGCACATGAAAATAAATAAAAAATCATAAAAGCGCTACATACTAAAAAATAAACGGTACACACGCAAACATGCAGATGGGAAATAGTACTTGGATTAAAGAAAAACAAAATAATTAAATTTGAAACAAGAAAAAAAAGAAAGGTGGGTGATACACTACACTAGCCCCCGCGCAGTTTAAGTGGAACTTAAATTTTAAACCAATGGATGTTGGTAGAATCTTAATCTGATTGTGTCTATTGTATTTTGATTGATGTGTTTGTAGTCTATTTTGTTTCGTGGTTTTGGGGAACAGAAAATTATTCTTTTCTTGTTTACTAGTGTAGTTGAGTCATCTTTTCTATGATAAAAGCATTTTTCTGTTGTCCAATTATTTTATATGGGCCAATTATTTTATCGTGTGAACGGTCTCTAATAAGAGCGAATATATCTAAATATTCATTGTTGTTTTAGTTTTTTTAAATCGTTTCTCTTGTTCGTTTATATTTCTGTCATTGATATTTGTTATTACGTTTTTATTTTTGTCTGTTCTCTCAGTTTGTTGTCTTGTTTCTAAGTTGTTTTGTTTGACAGTAGTTTCTTCTTTTGAGTCTTTTTCGATTAATTTAGTTCTCCTTAAATTGACATATTTGTCGCAACCATTTATGTTTACGAGTGCTGTATTATTTGTTATCAGTTTAACCTTGTACGGTCCGTCATATTTGTTTTCGAAAGCTTTGGTGAACGGTTTTTTTATACACGCTTCTAAATTTTCTGTTATTTTTGGTTTAATTGGAGCTTTGATGATTTCCTCGTTGTATGTGATTTTGTAATTGTTTTTCCCGATTAGTTTCATTAGAGGGGATTCTTTTGAACTTGTTGATGTTCTTAGTCGTAGTGCTAGTAGTGCTTGGTTGAGGTTGCCTAGCCAGTTTTTGTCGTTACCAAGTGTGTTCAGTGTTTCTTTGAGCGTTCGGTGAAATCTTTCAATCTTGCCGTTACTTTGTGGGTTGTAGGCAGTGGTTCTTGATTTTTTAATTGTGTTTTCTTTGCAGAGATGTTTAAAGACTTCTGATTCAAATTGTCCGCCACGATCAGTTATTACACGTTTGGGGGGTCCGTATCTTGATATCCGTTGTTCGTTGAAGATTTTTGACACTTTCTCGGCTGATATTTCTTTGGTTGGAAATACTTCGAACCAATTTGTTGTTCTGTCGATCATTGTGATTAAGTATTTCTTGTTTTTATTGATTGGAAGAGGTCCTACGATGTCTAAATGTACTGTTTCAAGTTTGTAACTTTTTTCGTATTTGATTCCTTTATTTTCGGATGTTGTGTAATTTTATTCAGATTGCATTTATTGCAACTTTTGACCCAATTTTTAATGTCATTCCTCATTCCCGGCCAACAAACTTCTAGGTGTAGCATATCGTAAGTTGTATGAATTCCGTAATGTCCCAGTTCATGGATTGTTTCGAAACATTTTTTCCTGAGTTCTTTTGCGATTAGAGGTCTGATGTTGTTTTTGATGCCAATGTCATACCAAATTCCATTGAATTCGATGACGTCTAATGATCTTTTTTTTAAAGCTTCCGATAATACGTTTTCTTGTTTGTTTTTAATTTCGGCCGTTTTAATTATTGGTTAAAAAGTGATCGCGTTCAGGTCTGCTCTTGAGAAGAAATCGGCAACAATGTTTGATTTCCCGGCTATATATCTGATTTTGCAGTTGAATTGTGAATCCAATTGGTTTGCTTGAGTTGCCTTGGACTAGGATCTTTCATATCGAGAGCGTGAATTAGGGGCTTGTGATCGGTGAAAATTTCGAAATAATAGTTTTCGATTAAATGTTTGAAATGTTTAATTGCATCTTATATTGCAAGCAATTCTCTATCGTATGTAGAATATCTTTGTTCTTGGGCTTTTAGTTTTCTAGAGTGGAAACCGATTGGTGATTGGGTTCCATTGATTGATTGTTCCAGTACTGCTCCGATAGCTATTGCAGAAGCGTCTGTAGTTAGTCTTAATTGTGCTCCATCTTGTAGTATTGATAATGAGGTAATTTTATTTAGATTTAGTTTAATGTTTTCAACAGTTTTTTCTGCGTGTTCGTTCCATGTGATTGTATCGTCTTTCTTTTTATTTTTTAGTAGATCGCATAATGGTGCTAAAATTTCTGAGCAGTTTGGTAAGCATTGATGGTAGAAGTTGATTATTCCGATTAAGCGTCGGATTTCTCGTGCTGTTGTAGGTTTTTTAAATTCATGATATTTTTATTTTTTCGTCTATTGGTTTGATTTGTGCATGACTTATTCTGTAGCCTAAAAAGTATCTTTTATTAGCGACTTATTATTTATTTGTAAGGAAGTAACTTTATACCATATTTATAGTATAAACTGTTGTATATTTTTATAATGACATTAAAAATGACATTTTTGTCCTGAAAAATACCCAGCTAAGTAATAATATAATAATAAATAACATTATCAATCGATATTTATATTAATTTTAAATGAATATATAAGTAAGAGATTGGTATGTAACTGGTTTTGTTGATTTGAAAAAAAGAACGCTAAGACTACAAAATAGATAAATTGCAGAGGATACAAGAAGAAATTTTAAAGTCAGAAAAATTATCAGATGGGCATGCCATGAAGAAGGCCACATTATGTAAAGGCCACATGTGAAATATAATCATTGCAATAAAATAGGACACATAAAAACAGAATGTTATGAAAACCATGTCTTGATATCACATCTGATGTTCGGCAAGACAAAACGCGTATGAATCAGTTCGAATGTTGCTTTTCGACCCGGATGGTGCAATTTGTTAATGTTTCGAGGATGCGCCTGCTTAAACCGGTAGGAGCGATGATTCTTCGGATACTGAGATCCACAGAATCATAAGTTAGACCATCAGTGTCAATTTGGTGATTTGTGAAATCGGCCAGCTCTTCCTTGGAAAGATATTCGGAATGAAGCAACTCGAGAGTTGAATCTGGTAGAAGTGATATTGCTAAAACTGGATTTCTAGATAAACAATCAGCAAAAACATTTTGCTTGCCAATAAGACGTGAAACTGAAAAATCAAACTGTGATTAATATAAAATCTGTCAAAGTTTTCGAGGTGACGGGTTTTTCATTTGGATGAGGTGTACTAGCGGCTTGTGATCGGTTAATATCTCTAATTGGTGACCTAAAAGAAGTGTGAAAAATGGAAAACAGCGTTGTAAATTACTAAGAGTTCTCGATCGAATGCTGAATATCGTGTTTCGTTGTCTGTAAGTTTTTGAGAGGATGAATTCAATAGGCTCAAATATCTGTCCCCTCCTTTGATGCAATGCAGTTCCAATTGCGATATCGGATGCGTCCCAGGTTAACTGTAACTGTAGTGATGGGTCATAGAACATAAGAGTGGGACAATCGAGAATTTGTTTCCGAATTTCGGAAAATCAGGCACTTAAATCTTCAGTCCAATTGAGTTTGAGAGTCTTAGGTCCTGATGAAATAGAAACCATCGGTGCAAGAATTTCAGAATTAATAGGAATCGCATTGCAGTTAAAATGTCTTTACTTAAAGTAACATTTATTTATTGTAATTATTCCAGCATAAATGTTATTGCTTGTCAGTATCGGTGGGCACACCACTCGGAATGGAGCAAATATCCATTATAATAATTTATATTTTACAATAAACACTCAATTACACCAATACAGAACGAATCGGAATATTCAGTTTGAAGATAAAAATAATACAATCGATAAATATAAGATAAATCTGAATCTTCAGATTGCCGATATGAATAAAATCTTAGGATTGAAAATCGCTTAATTGATTGATACGAATGGATTGCTTTGAAATTTTCTGTCACCACACTGTTTTTTATTCCGATTGAACTTTCTCATAATAATCAAACGAAAAAACGTTTTTCTAATAATTAAATCTTATTAATTATTTATTAGGATTTAAGGAACTATATTACTTAAGTTTTATTTTGCTAAACCGGTATTTTATACAATTGTTTTTAATAAACTAATTTAATTTTCATTTCATTTGTCTATTATTATATATATTTATTTAGTATTTTGGTAAATGATTTCTTATTATTACTTTCAAAAATTTTCCTTTGACTTTTAATTCTTAACATTGCTAATCGTCCAGTAGAAATGTTAGCATTATCTCTGCTAAGGTGTCCCCTGTGAATTTAATCGGTTTTAAACATCTTTTAAACTCTTAACAATGAAATATTAATGCTTTCTAATAAAATAAATTTCCTATGTCTTTAAAGGCTTTAAAATAAATAAATATGTTTAAAAACTCTGTTCTTCTGGCCCATTCACAGGTTGCCCTGAAGACCGGTCAGTAGAGGAAGAGGGTCGCAAGGAATCGTAAGGTTGCAGCTCTGTCTCAGTGTGCTGGGCCCATTTTGAAAAAAAATTTTTTGGAGGATTTCATCATTGTCTTTTTAAGTCAAAATCAAAATTTCAAAATATAGATTTGATTTCAAAATTTGCGTCACGATATTCATCAATATAGAAAAAAACACAAAAGTATTATAAATAAATTGAGAAACAGTTCATTAGCTGAAATATTCGTCTTTCAAAAAAATTTTAAATTGTTCAACACCATAGAAAGTACTCGAAAAATCAAATAATTTTTTATCAACCAAAAGAGTGAAAATAAAAACTCTGTTTTTAAATGGCAAAAAAAATAATTAACATTGAATCGTACAATTAAAATTTACAACAAGTTTCCTAACTATATGATCCGAGCCAAGTTCGATGATGGGAAAAATTCAAAACAAAAGTCATATTGGTAATCATTAAAAAAATCGCATATAATATCACTTTCAAAGTGAACAAAAATCTTATTGTGAAATATTTAATTTCATCAACTCAGAGTCATTTTTTCCGATTTCTACTCGCTCTGATTATGACCAATCAAGCAAGTATTTTTCTCTTTCGATTAATCGAGTAAAAACTCGATTAGCACAAACATTCCCACTTACATACTGAGCTAAACGGTGGTAGCAAAATAATAACAAAAATAACAGACTCAAATGTCTCAGTAAGAATTCAAATATTAATAATGCATTATTCAGTAATTAAATTTCAATTATTAACTTTTTTTTTCAATTTCTGTTTTAATTATTTAGCTCTTTTTTAATTATTAAATTTTTTTACCTAATTTGATTATTTAATTATATATTATTTATATTGCTTATTTAACATATCAAAAATATGCAACAATCAAAGCGATAAAAAATTCAGAGATTGTCATTCCAAAAGATAGATGTTAATGTTCTCGATTTGAATTGACATGAGAATATTCTGGAAGAAAGGTTTGAAAATAAATAATGATTATAGCGTACAATAAAACTAATTTAAATCCCGAACAACTGTAATCATCTCTAATAATGAATTCCATCTAGTCTTTACATCTAAGACAAATTGCAAATTGTTGAAAATATATTTTAAATAGCGCTAATGACAATGAAAATTATATTAAAAGAACTCTAAAAATCATCAGAAAATGTTTTCTTAAGAAATTTATTATAATTATATAATTGCTTGGCTCAGTAATAACAAATCGAATGAAGTGCAAGCAATTTTATATTATAACTGTCAAATTAAGAAGTCAATCGAATTCCTTTACGAAATATAATTGTAATTATAAAACAATCAAACTAACTCAAATAAAAACAAGGTAAAGAATGTTATTTCACACCAAAAAGGAAATGTAGGTCCATTTAGAAATCAACAATAACTTTCTATAAAAATTTACTTTAGTCTTCGAAGGTTGATTGAGTGATGTTTCAAATGGTTTCGGAATAAATAATCGGATAAATTATAGGTTCGCCGGATATCAGAACGGAAGGGAGTAAAAGATGGATTTTGAGTTATCATAAAACAAGACAGCGTCAAAATTACGTTATAGTTTTTTGTTCTTTCAAGATGAAATTATTCTTGCCTTATTAGTTTGGTATTAAAATTATTGGAGTTTGATGCGATCGGATTGTTGGTAATTATTCTTTTCGATTTTTGGAACGGAATGTTTGGTTTTTTTGAACTAATTGTTTAGTTTAATCGTATGTTGATATCTAGACTAGATAAATCTTGAATCTTCGTCTTCCTAATAAAGGATTGGGTTAGACGCAGATTTTCCTTTGTATTTCTCAGTTAGAGAATCAATTTAAAATATTGATTTTAATTATGACAATGAATTTAATAATCTTTTTATTGACTTTTTTAATAATTTAATTTTAAATTGCCATTAAATTATTATTATTGGTTTTTTTGATCAAAAGAAAATGTCATTAACGCAAAAATTTTTTTTCTATTACAATTCAAGTTTTTTAAACAAATATTTTCGAGGAACTTTCACACTTTCTTTTTTACACAAACCATTATAAATAAAAATAAATATAAATATAGATATAGTTATTAAGAATTTAAATTTATATTTTTTTGTTAAAATTATCAAGTTATTAAAATTTGTCACAAAGTCTTTTTGTTGCATCTTTTATTAAATTTTATAAATTTTATCGTTTCTCAATTACATTTCCCCATTCCATAACACAACATTTTCATTTTGATTTCATAATCATTTAAATATTATTGTTTAGATTTGGTAACATAACGTTTTAAAAATAAGATTAAAATCGCAATTATTTAGATTTAGTACAATACATTTTAAAGATAAAATTAAAATCGCAATTAGTAAAATACGCTTTAAAGATACAATTAAAATTGCAATTATTTTTAGAATTATTGCAATACATTTTTTTAAAAATCGAAATTTAGTTTCATTTAACAACTTTTAAATTACCTCGTTTTTATATCAAATAAAATTATATTTTTAATAATAATTACGTTTTTAGTTTAATTAAACAACTTTTAAATTATCTTCGAATTTCTGTGAAAATACAATATGCTACAAATGTCAGAAACCGGGTCATATAGCGAAATATTGTCAGTCGGGAAACGAACAGAGGAGTTTGTAGGCGCCGGCTCTCTCCCTTCACAGTTGCAAGCGTTGCCGACGATGATCGTCACCGTAAATGACAGGTCGGCCATTTGATCAAAAAACTTTTTAAGGTCTCAAAATTGGAACAAAACGGTTCCATCGGAGTTCCTGGACAATATTAATTGAAAAAGATCTATTTATAAATTATAAGTAGTTTATATTACACAAAAAATAAATTGAAAAATAATAATAATAATGTGAAATAAAATAAGAAATTTTATTAATTCAATTATTCCAAACAAATATTGATAACACAAAAAAATATAACCTCTAAAGTTCAAAGCCGCCTGAACACAGGAAAATACACCGCCAATGCCCATAAAATTGTTGGGAAAATATACGAACAATATAGTCTTCTATTTTAATATTGTTGGGATATTAGGTGAATTTAAAATTTATAAAAGAGAAAATAAAACAAAGATTTTCTTTATCAATAAGGTTTATTTACTATAAACAAAATTTACAAGCGAATTTAAAGACTTAGCTTATTTAGATTTTAAATTTTGGATAGAAAGGGAGAAGAGACTTCTTCTAACCCTTTTATTTTAAAAGAATATATAAAAATATGTTACCGAAAATATATAATTATATTTAGGACTTAGTCCGTACCTTTTATGATTCAATTAAATCGATTCAATAATCAAGTTCAAATTCTTTCTCAAATTGATGTTCAGGTCACAATTACAACGTCGCCTTTTATACAAATTCTTATGAATTTAATTATCTCCATGTGAGATAATTAATACAAAACGATAAATTCCTTCGGTGAACTTTAAAACTCTTAATTAAGATATAATTAAGGTTCTTTTAATTAAACTTTCTTCTCAAGCTCTTGTCTTCCAAATATAATTAAGGCGCTTTTCTTTATAAAATCTTTCTCTTTTATACTGCTTTCTTTATTTTGAATTCTTTCTATTTACCTTCTTTAATAATCTGTTTATCTTTTTTTATAAAAATACCTGTTATTTCTTTCTTGATTAAATTTATACTTTGTTTATTTAAATTCATTTATTTATATATAATTTATATTTAATATAATAAAAAGGTAAATAATTTTTTATTGTACCTATTTAATTAAAACAAATATTTAATTTTTAATATTTATATTTTATATACTTAACAATATCAAACTTGGAAAGTAGATAGCAACTTTTATTTCTTTTTATTTTTTTGTAATCAGATAGGTTATAGGACTGAAAAATGTCGTAGAATCATAGTAAATTCGTCAAAATAGAGGGATTACTATGTTCGTCGTTTATTCGTTTCAAATCTTTGGTTTTACCTTTTTTCGGATTGTTTTTAGTAATTCTACAATAATTCGTAACGACCAAATCTACTATCGATTTTTTAATTTAAAATTTGTGCATCCAATTACTGTGGGTATTTAAAACAAATAAAAACATTGAATAAAAAAATCCTTTCAAATTTTATAAAATAGAAAAATAAAAAAAACTGATTTTGACTAGTTAATAAAAAAACTGATTGGAATTAATTGATAATAAAAAAATATACATAACATACACAAATAAAGCGCACGTATAAACTATTACACAAAAATAAAAACATACCGTAACCGATTATAACAAAATTTTCTTTCTCTAAAAAATATAGTGTGAATAAGTTATAAATAATGTAAAATTCAGTTATTTGCCAAATGATGAATCAATGACTTTATCATTTATCTGCGATTAGTAAAAAAATTGAATAAATAAATAAAGGTTGGAATATTACATCTTTTGTTTTTATTGTCTTTCCTCTCATCAAACAAGCACATTCCCAAAAATTTGAAACATCTTTTGTTTCTATTATCTTTCATCTCAGCAAACACGCTCATTCCCAATAAATTTAAACATATTAAAACATCTTTTGTTTTTATTGTCCTTACACTCACCAAGCGTACCCATTCTCTTAAAAATTTTCATCAAACGGTGATATTTTTCTTCTATAAGGTTTCAATAAATTATTATTGAAATATATTGTTTTATTATCAATGACCAACGTCATTTCATCTTCTATAAATAGATATATGGAAAAAAATTTTATTATTCTCTCAACATAGTAAGTTATTTGGTTTTTTTTAATATATTTTTATAAAAAATATTTAATAAATAATTATAATAATAATACTTTTTATTTATTTTCTAATTATATTTTGTATATTTTTTACGTTTTTCCATTCTTTTTAATTAGCTTGCTTTCTATACATGCATATATATAATCAATAATGCCATTAAAATCAAATTTTATTGTCGCTGTTAAGAGAACTCATACATTTGACAGAATATTTATTACATTCACACATCTTATCATATTTATGATGATCAATAGTATTACTTTCACTTAGATCCATTAATAAATTTTCAATATCTCCCTTTATAATCTGAACTATACTCGAGAAGATTATTTTATTTAAAAATATTTAATTTAAATTTTATTGGCTGAAATAAAATATTTCTATAGTCATTTTTAACATTAATTTGATTTTAATTATTTAAAAATTTACAAAAATAAAATCAATAAACTTATTTAAAAGTTGCAATAAAATAAAAATTAAAAGTTTGAATATTAAATCTAAATTTAAATAAATTAGTTTCAGATTATAAGAATTAAAATATTGATAATCCATCTGATTAGGAGAGGCACAATCCCAAATCAACATACAACATTTAAACATGCAAACACTACCCCAAAACATCCACACACCAAATATTCCTCACAGTCGCAATATATTTCCGTGGATTTTCCACCATCTTCAGGCTGAATTTACAACAATTTTGCTGTCTTATATATAGCAAATTGATGATTATACAAACATCTTGCGTAATAACTAATTAAATATTTTTAACAATTTGGAAGAGAGACTTGTTTGTACATTAATGGACGGATTAAGTGATTTAATGAATAATGCCTCACAAGTAACTCTTTCTCAATAATTTTTAAAATTACTGCACAATATTTTAAAATTAGTTGTTTTCACCTCCGATTTACAACCCTTCATATGTCCAGCAATATTACTCCCATTACCCAATCGTCCATGCTCCTGAATCCGTTTACAGAGATGACGAAACGTCTCTCCAATGTATGTAGCGTTGCACCCATTACACGAAAATTGATAAACCAGATTGGAACATAAACTCAAAGGAGTACGAGATTTATTGCTGAATATACTTTGAATTTTGTCAGATTTAGAAATTATATTTAACCGCCCTACCTCTGGGTTATTATTCAAAAAGTAGGTAAATAAACATCGGGTTTTTTTTCATTATATTTTGAAATAATAATACTTGTTTACAATATACCAGAAAAAACTTACTCAATAGACTCATTTATGACCCTTTTTTGTATCCTTTGCAAGTCAGAGGTTCTCAACATAAGATGTCGCCGAATAATTCTTGTAATAATAATCTTTTGAATATTTTAGCTAATATATTTTGTATTGAATGTAATATATCTATCAACGATAAAATCACGAGCGAACGTATCACGAACGTTTTGTGGGCTTCGAATATAGTTTTTTGTGCCTGAACGTACGGGATACGGTTTGTTGCGTCCGGGCGATAATATAGCGGCCGTATCGCGTACGTTCGTATGGGTAGGGCGGTTAAATTCAAATTTTTACTATCGATTGATTTTAAAATAGATGATTTAAATTTTTTGTAACCTTCTGAATAAGGAACGATTAGCGTATATCCAATATTAGAATTTTCATTAGATAATTTCATGTTCTTTATTCATTAATTTATTTATCGTCTCATTAGTTAGTTTCTCTAAAAATGATTTCGAATAGCCATTTTTCTGCAATAGTTCTGTTAGTTTATCTATGCTTGCATCTGCTTTTTCATATGTTGATGATAGAGACCAACACCTAAATAACAAACCTTTTATCATACTTCTATTATACTTAGGTTCACAGAAGCTTTTAGTAGTAGTATTGTTGAGTGTTACTTGTGTTTATTAAAATTGATAAAGGACTCTGATGTTATTTACAAAAAATATTTTATATAACTACAATTAATTACAAGTGAAAATATAAAAAATGTTAGACAAAAAGGGTAATATTTTATTTGGCCCCTGACCAATTTTATATTTGAAAAAAACCGAGTCTTTAGTGACAACTCGGGAGTAATGTATATTCAAGGGTATAGATTTACCCTTGGCCAGGAAGGATTTACAAATGGCCAGGAAGGATCGCGTAGCTAAACAATTAAGCCGAGAAAAAGAAATGAAATTTATGAATTTGTCTCTTCAAGATCGTTCGGATATAGTTCGAAAAAATATACGAGAAATAGAAGTTTTAAATTCTGCACTGGAAATAGTTGGAGAAACTAACAAGAAAATAACTATTGACTTTCTCCACACGAGAGAAAAGTTAAATATAACGGAAGAAAAATTGGCTGTCGCAGCAACCAAGTTGGGAGAAGCTGGAAATGTTAAATTACAAACTGAATATGAAAATCAATGCCGCGTATTGGATGAAAAATATAGAAAATATGAATTGAATAAAAATCGCGATCCTTTCGAAGAAAAATATAAAAAATATTTTGCAACGGTATTAGAACTTACGTTCACATCTTCGGCAAATAAATATTTAACAAATGATGAAGAGGATAATGAAAAATAAATTAAACCACGAAAAACCAAGGAAAACTAAAGTTGTAATTAAAATATAGTGTAAAATACTTGAAAAAACGTGGTACTTTTAACCTATCCATTCGCAATAAATCGATATACTAATTTTAATATTTGAATGGATAATTTATCCTCAAGAAATTAAAATTATTTTTTTTTTCATATAAAATCATCAATATTATTATCTTTACATTTTTACTTTATTTCATTGGTTTCATTTTCAAGATCAATAATCTTATTTTTTAACATTTCTCTATCTTTCTTTTTATCTTTTAATAATTTCCAGTTAGGGTATTTTTTTTCATTCTTGTTAATAAAATAATTTAAATTTATTATAGCATTTTTATATACTCCTATCAAAATTTCTTTATCCTTTATAATCTTTTCTTTTGTTATTT
>MQRK01231973.1:11583-29125 GCA_001938485.1 Girardia tigrina
GCACTGCTCAGTGTTGAGAGAGAAACACTCGAAAAAATTGACTTCGATGATGTTATCGATCAGTTTTCAGCAGTGAAGGCCAGGAAAATAAATCTTTTGTAAAACGTATAACTTCTAATCCAAAGTACCGTAATTGTAACTTCTTAAGATGATATGCTTAATTATTTGGAGGTAATTTTCTAAATAATAATGTTGCCTCGGCATTACTTCTACTATAGCAATTTAATTGTAATAGTTTAACAGTTATATTATTTTGACTGATAATGATTTTGTTTCGTTCGCGATTAAGGTATATATTTGCACGATCGATAGAGTCGGGGGGGGGGCGCAAATTTTGGTGTCTTGCCCCGGGCGCCAAATATTCTCGCTACGCCACTGGATGATTTTCCACAATTTTGAATTATTCTCATTAAATCATACCATTGACCATGAATGTCTCCACAAATTTTATTAGGTGCTGAAATTTTGTCAGTTTCTTTGATATGCAATCTCTGATCGGGAATTCTTACATGATTATCTTCAAATGTCATTTTTAAAATAATCCACATAAAAATATAGTCAAATGGTAAAGTTATCTGTTCTTTTAAATAAGACATTCAATTTCATTCAATGAATATTTTTAACGATAATAAATCTATATTCAAATAACTTTTATTGGTTATCAAAATTTTTATCATAACTAATACATTCAAACAATGCTAAATCATAAATAATAATTACAAATTTCAATTTATAACTAATTCTTTAACTTTACATTCTTCCATTTACAAACTCTAAACTTTTTAATTTAATTAATTAATTTATATATATATATATATATATATATATATATATATTCTCAAACATCTACTTACTTAAACTTGTCACAAAACCGGCATATTTTTATTTTTATATTAAATTAAAATTGAGGAGAATATAGAGTTATGTAATCATATTTAAATTTATTACTTCTTAAAATTAATTTGCCATTTTCAATATGCATTCATATAAAATTCCTTTAAAAGCTTACCCTTACATGCACAGAGAATGGCTTTATAACAAAAAATGCCTCAAAGATAACCAAGTAAGAAACCATGTCATTCTCTATTACTATCGACCCGTCCTATCTCAGTAATTCACAGGACTATATTCATGATGTCTTTTTGAATGTAAATTGAATCCGGTTTCATTCGCAAAAAGAGGTAGTGTGGATGAGTAACACTTATTATCCGATATTAAAATTAATATTCTTCCAGTAATTTATATTTTTACCACCAAACTAACAGAAAAATCACTTCGTGTAGCATAATTTATAATTCTTTCATTAATATTCTCTAATTTAGGATCTTTTTTGTTCGAATAGTTGAACCTTTCTTGATAAAGATAATTTCGCTTAGTTTTTTTGATCCAACGGCAAGTTGAAGAAGTGCTCAATGGAAATTTTGAAGCTTCATCTGCCGGTTTAGTGTTGCTTATTATTAAAGTTTTTATCTCTTTTTGATTGGATTTATTAAGTTTTTTAGAAATTTTAACGATGATATAAAAATAAATTTTCATTTAAATCCATTTCTCGCAAAAAATGGAGATTGATATAAAAAAATAGATTTGGTTTTTACAAAAAAATTAAAATCAAATTCAGAAACATTCAAGTTTTATACTGAAATTGAAATATTTTTATAGAAAAATGTTTATTTTTTCATTGTTAGGTTCTTGGTCAAGAATAGAATTCACAAGAACTCAATATAATATAGGGTGATCATAAAGTAACTACCGGGTTTTAAACTGCAATAACTTTTGAATTATATTGTATTTCTTTTTAATTATAAAGGCATCTTGAAGCTTATTCTTTAAAATTTAATTAAAAGTACATTTTGTTTAAATGTATTAATTGTTGTTATTGTTTTAAGCGTAAGATTCAAAATGGATTTAAATCAGCGTGTAAAAATTGTTATTTTATTTGTGAAGCATGAGTCAGTGACTTTAGTAAGAAGAGAACTTCAACCACGTAAATGGAAAAATATTCTTTGAAGAATAGAAAAATCGACTTATGAAATGCATGATCTTTGCAACAATTACTGTAATCTATAACTTAACTCACTGTACTATACTCTATATTAAGAACATTTAGACAAGTCTCATTTGAATTTTTATTACAATCACATTTAGAGTCATTACAACTCTCAGAAGGTCTTTCATCGTTCTAATTGGTTTTCTTATTTTTGTCTTTAATCATGATTATTCGAACAGGTTTTCCAAATCTTTTAAAAATACATAATTTTTAAAAATATTACTTAAAAATAATAATTTAAATCATTTCCAAATAAAAACACAAAATTATAAAAAATGTTATCAAATTATTAAAATGACTTTAATTTAAATCTTATTAAATTTATTTAAATTTAATTAAATGTGTAAGAGAGTGTTGTTAATTTTTTAATTTTCAGAAATAAGAATTTTGGTTTTTAAAAATTTCGAATTATAATCGAAATTAAAAAAATAATAGAAAATAGAAATAAAAAAAAGAAAATAAAAAAGTAAATTTGTTTAAATAACAAATTTAAACTGTTAGATTAATAAATTTTTGCAAGTTTTTAATTTGTTTTGATTTAGAATGGAAGATAATTCTCAACCTAACAAAATGCTTTTCTTTTCTTAAAAAATATTAAACTTAATTTAAATTGTTAATTTAAAAAATAAAACTTATTATTTTAATTATGATCGAATAGTTAATCACTTTAAATTTAAAAAAATACAAATTTCCATCTGGGTGGGAGAATCACCATTCTAAGATCAGCATACTCAAATCAACATACAGCATCAATGCATTCACACATTCAAACTATTTAAAATATTCCTCACACTCTGAATAATCATTTATACTTATTTTGAAAGTATGATTTGTTTTTACATTGTACTAATAATGATATCTGAGACATTAAAATTTTTAATAGCTTTTTTAGTAGAATATATAAAAAAAACTTTCACATTATAAGTCATTAACACTATCTTGAAAGTATCGAAATTTTTGCAAATGCTATTCTTAAATTTTTAAAAAATTCTCTAAATCTTAACACACTAAACCTCTGCTTTCATTTTGTGTCATACTTTAACAATAACCAAATATTAATCTCTATTTTCCTATTTTGATATATAATTACTATTGAACCGTTTCTTAAGAATGTTGTCGTCCATCTCATGCATTCTTATAATTAAAGAGTTCAAACTCACATCATCTAAAAGCTACAGTGAAAAGAAATACAAAGATGGAACGATTAAATTGTAGATATATATTGTTTGAACTAATCATTCATGGTCGTCAAGACCAGTATTATCTATCTAAAGGGGTTTAGTGCGCTCGCCATTATATATTTTCAAATTAAAAACTATGTAAATTTCAGTTGTGTCGAAACAGAATTTTGATGAAATTTTATTAATTAATATCTCTAAATGAGTAATATTTTTTAAATTAATTTAAACCTACAATATTTTTGATAATTAAATTATTTAATTTATGATTACTAATTTTCTTTCACTTTTTACAATAAGAATATAAATTTTTTAATCAAAAAAATATTAATATTGTTGGGTATACAATTAAAATCTCGTTTTATTTTTAAATTTTTAATTCAACTACTAATCTGACTCCAAATGAACAAAAGGTTTCTTCCAACAATAATATATGAAGAATGAACAAGACCTTTTAATAATAATTTATTCTGCAAACAACAATTGAAGTACAAATATAAATTCAACTTTTTCAGTACACTCAATTCAAAGATCAGACTTCGATTAATCAGTTACGAAAACTCTTTAGTTCGAGCGATGCTAAAATATTTTATTTAAAACTTAACTTCTCCTTTATAGGATACTGATATTTTCGTAATGTTTCAATTTATTTAATAAACCTAACTTTTCTCCTTTACAAGATACTTAAATTTTACTTATTATTAACAAAAATCAAATTTACCGTACATTCAGTTTTTAAAAATCTTCTTTGAGTAATAATTTGTGTGAATTGTAACTGAAATAACTATTGCTTATATACTAATTTTTTCTAACCTTGAAAAATGAATAACTAAAACAATTCTCAAAATATTTACAAATATTTATAAATTTTATTAAAATACTATTATAATAATCAAAAAACTTAGTAATTTTAACCAGCGAATTATTTTAAAATTTTTATACATTTTAAAATTTAGTTTAAATTTTTCGGAACCCCAACAATATTAAATAAATCATATAAATATGAATGTTGTTAAGGATTATTAACAAAACAATTCTTGTTGTAATAATAACAGTTTCAATAACCATTTAGAGGTGCTATTAACCAGTATAAAGTTTTGGTCCCAAACATGATAGTTAAGACATACAGAGAGTATGTGTACTAAGGCATACACAGTGTGGGCACTAAGGATTCAAAAAGTTGTTTTTAATTCTTCCATTTTTTTAAAAAAAATATTTATATAATTTTAAGGTACCTTGAACTTTTGTCTTCAAAATAAAATTTCTGATTTAGAAATTCCCGGATAGTTTCTTCTTTTTCAGCTTTTTTACTAATTATCTCATCCTCAAGTTTTTTTCTTAAATTTTCTAAATTATTCGAAGTATTAACTTGAGTTTGAAATCTTTTGATCATTTGATTTAAATTGGAAATCCCCGTAGCCTGCTTTATGACTTGAAACAATTCTTCATGTTTTTTTAATCTCAAATTGTTTTCATCTTGAAGCACTGAGTTGTCTTCTGATTTATTTGATAGATCTTCTTGCTAAAAAAACATGAAAAAATATGTATGAATAATTCTAATTAGTTAAAATGTCTTTTTAGATCGTATAAGAAGGTCATAACCAGAGTAACCTATTTATAGCCTATTCTGAATTAAATTAAGATTCTTGCAGTTCTTAAAAAAAGATTTAAACTTAATAAAAATCCACCCACTTAGAAATTACTAAAATTACTTTAAGATAGTTTCTGAGTTAATCTACAGATAAAATTAACCGCGACAAGCCTAAAATTTCATTTTTTCCCCCAACAAAGACATATCACAAATGAAATCCAAGCAAGCAGGTGTTTATTTTATAGGAAAATGGGACCCCACGACTGTTTAACAGTTTATGGACTCTTTCAGAGAGACACGAACAGGTTATGAATGTCACTGTCATTGTGCCAAAGGTGTTGAGCTTGCGCAATCACTTCTTCAAATGTGGAGGCGCTACCAACTTTGTAAACTTTACGTTTCAGTATACCCCATACATTCTCAATAGGACTAAAATCCGGTGAGTAGGACATCCAAGGAAGGAGCTGGATGCCTTGCTGATGGAAGAAGGCCACGGTTCGCTCTGCCTTGTGGCAGGGCGCGTTATCCTGTTGAAACTCCCAGGAGCTGTTGGGAAAGCACGTGGCTGCCTGCAGTAGGAGATATTGGTTCAGAGGTTTGACATACCTTTCAGCATTCAGAGTACCTTGATTGGCGGGGACGAGGCAACCCGGGCCTTTCGTAGATAAGATTCCCAAAAACATCACCTTCCGGGCGAATGTTACATTCCAGACAGTGTGAACCTCACTGATGCGGCAACCCTTTGAACGTCGAACGATTGGTTTTGCTTTGCGTGTTTTAATAAACTAATTAAAAAATAAAAACGTGTAACAAAATTTAAATGGAGAAGTTTACAAATAAAAATAAAAATGTCATTCATTCCCCATTTGAGACAAATATTCAACGCTCCATTGGCTATTGAGCTTGCATCACACCACAAAATACCCTCTTGCAATTTTCTATACTTTATGTGCCCCAACATGGGTCACTTTCCTCAACTCTCTCAACAATCCATAGCACTTTCTCCATAACAGATTTGTCAATCATTGTATCTAAATCGCCATCGGGCATTTGTTGAATATACGAACATGCTAACCTCAACCACTGTACCACAATGCCGGTCAATTACCCGCACAGCGAATATAACTCTCGCCGAGACATTTGATTTGCACGTTTCCATGTCACCTCCCCTCAAAATGTTTTACTTCTAAACGAAGAACCCTTACACTATTGTTGTAGTCCACTCACTCTGGTGGTTTACATTGTAGCCAAAACTTACCAAACAGCTGTCTCACATCTTCTGCTTTAACTTTAGATTCATCCACAAAAATGTCGTCAATATACGAACCCATGGAGGCATTAATATTCTGATATGATGACAAAACCTTTCTCATGATATCTGCCATGAAAGTCGGAGCTATGTTAAGGCTGAATCCCATACGAGTTAGAACAAACTTTTTACCGTTAAATATTCCGGTACGTCCGATTTCTAATCCCAGTAGATTGTCCACTCTCTATCGAACCAGATCCTGAAGTTATGTTTTTCGATAACCACATCCTCGACACCCGCTTTCTGAAATATAACTCGTGCTGACATTGCAGACATTTGATAATTCTGAGTTAACTCCAAACTTTGCATGCTTATTACGGAACATGATGCCCCCAACTTCTCAATTGCCACCACTCCCAACAATAAATCCATACTCTGGCAATTCACTGATAGCTATACAATTCAATCTTACCTCTTTTTTATCAGAAATCATATGGATTGTACTGGACCCCAATAAATTCGCAGTCCCATTGGTCAACGTGACCTTGTCCTCGCCGCATCGTAGAGCAGATTCTTCAACTTTGCTCCTCCTAACGATCGATCGGAAGCAGTATGTGTCCACCAGAGCCCTGAGTAATCTTCCCTTCACCCTGCAATTAACGACTGAAAACCCATTTACTCATATCAAGAAGCCGCTGGCGCTGAAGAATTCTTGCTGGTGTTTCCCACCCGACAGTATCTGGCGATATGATCCTTTTTATGACATCTAAAACAATTAATATCATTATTTCGAACTAGAGGACTATTACGGCGACCCTCATCCGCCTTTACTCCATCATTTTCCGGCAAACTCCAGTACCTTAACGTTAACATTAACGTTAACATTGCCAGTGCTGACACTGCCACGTCCTCTGCTAATACTTCTCTTCATCTGTGCCAATAGGCTTACAATTGACATGTCCTTTGCGCCATTACTGATACTCAAAAAACTTACGACTGATCTCCACAATGTCGGGACAATTTTTAAACGTCACGTCTCTCAATCTCCAACGCAATTTCGGAAGGTAACCCCGCTTAAAACACTGTAATTTCTAAATTTTCTACTTTCTTGGCCAATCTCGATACTTCCGACGCATACTTATCAATAGTATCAAAATCAGGCGACCTGATATTCTTCAATTTTTGATAGGCATCCCGAGGTTGCACTCCGAACACGACATCTAATACACGGAATACCTTCGAAGGATTTCTTTGCTGTTTGTCTGAAAGCTCCTTGTATATACTCAGTGCCGACTTACTTAACACTAACGGAAAAAGCACTGATATTTCTTTCATTTGTTGTATCAAAGTCATCACAGTAAATTGCTTCTTCCAATTTTCCCACGAATTGTCTCCGTTGAATTTATCGAAGCATTCGAGAATGAACTTGATGCTTGCCATTGCCCGGATAACTTGTGGTCACGATCAACGATAAAAACGGACAATTACGATAAAAACCTTATTTATTCAAAACAAACTCACTAATGGTATTCTGAATTAGCACATTAAAACAATTGTTATTTCAAATAGTTCACAAATTGAAAATAAAAGATTTTCAAATTGACGTTTCTATTATAGTCACGCTAAACATCTCCAACAACCTAATAGAAGATGACAGATAATAATTTAGTAGAAGTGGATGAAATTAGATCTTGAACAAAGATATGTATATCACTGTTTTGAGCCAATGGTGTTAACAAACCTAAAGAATTGATTAGATGTACCAAAACTTCAGTAGCAATTTTTTATGCTATTTCAGTTTCCTGGCTTTAAACAGCAACAAATTCTGAAGAATTTACATCTGAACTTTTACAATAAAAAAATATCTCGTTTGATGTGTAAAAAGAGTATGTATATAGAACAGTTCTCGAATAAATCAAATCGAATTTTATTCATGATGTAGTGACAAACTTTTATCATTATTTATAAATATTAAATATATATACATAAAATCCTATATTTCTTATTTATAAATTTATGATAGCGAGTGCAGAGGAAAACTTGACAGTCGAAAAAAACTATTTTGTTGATAATTGCAAAAAAATCTATTTTTGTTAAAAAAAAATGAAGAAAAACTATATATAATTTCATGAATTGTTTAAATAATTGTGTATAAACAAATACATTTTTTTGAATTATGAAATTTGGTACTTCTTAATTTTAATTTCTGCAAATTCTTTTTCCATCGAAAGTAGAGAAATTGATTTATTTATTTATCTACCGAATTTCCAATCTCAATATATTATCACAATTTCCCCATGAATTTGGTGTTTATCGAGTCACACAATCGATCCGACATTCCATTGAGAATAAATGGTCGATTTCCATTCATTCGAACTCGTCAATAACGACAACAAAATCGATAACGATAACGACAATCGAAATTCTAGTGGCAAAAATCACATTTTCGTTCACCCAAACGAACTTGTATTTCGAATCAAAAAACAATCGATGAAGAAATCGATTTATTTCAGTTATCGAATCAATTGCGATTGGACGATCGATCAGTTAATCGGGAAGATTGGCCGCCAATCGTCAACAATCAGCGATCCGGTTTCCATGGACGCCGTGCTCTCTTACAGCGACTAGCGCCAGTTCGACAACCACACGACTCCGATTGTCACTTTCACCTCGATCGATTCTATACGCCACTCGAACAAGATCGATTTGTCGATCGATGTGCTCGTGTTAGTTGATCCGAACACGAATCTCGTGATGGTGAGCAACGATCCGTGCGCACGCGCGCCGTGTCTGCGCCTGCTGTCGATCCTGCACGAGGTCTTCCACGACAACAAGTCTGTGCACCGCATGGTCATCCTCAGTCTCGACTCCCACTACGACATCGAGTTGAGCGCCGCCGTCGAAGCGAACACTACGTATGCGCCGATCTTGAGCGACCTCACGGGCGGTCTCTGCCACACGCTCCCGATCCTCGTAACACGGTTCTCATTGTACGAGCGCAGCCAAATCGACGTGCTCATCCACCAGATCGACATTGCGGACTACGAGCCGGCGATTCTCGCAATCTTCGACAATCAATCGATTCTCACCCGGCGAATGCCTCATGTATGGTCAGAGGATCACATCTCGTTCCTGTGTCGCCTCTTCCACCATGAGTCCGACGCGATCGAAGAGATCTCCAAACATGACTTATCTGAAACTAAAATTTTAAATTTACTCTAAATGAGAACAGTAATTTCAGATTAGGCAGTAATATTAATGATAAACTACAGCATTTAAATCAAGGAAGGATATAAAAAGTTTGATACAAAAAAGTTGTTTTTTATTACAGCTAAAACAATAATTAGTCGACGAAATGTAATTTATTAAACTCTCATTGAAATTTTCTGACCCAGGTAAAGCATGTCAGATAACGTTTCGCTCGGTGAAATTTGATTAATGTTTCTTATTGGATGAATATTTGGAACTTTAGCTGATTCCTGGATGATATCGTTTGCAATTAAGTGTTATTAACACATTGTGATCGGGCAGTTTTCGGCCGCGTACTAGTGCTGGTAACAGGTGATTTTTCGCGTAATTTCGCGCTAACGTAAACATCTAGAAAAATTGCGATAACTTCAAAAAAATTTGTTTGATTTCAATAATTCTTTTTGCAAATTATTTATTTTATTACATTTTATTTTATTATATTTAGAAATGTATTCTTTATCGTTAAACTAGTGCAGAATTTCATATAAAGTAGGAAAGTTTTGAAAAAAATCATATTTTTTTACATAACATTCTTTATTTTACAAATTATACACAAAAATTATTTCTAAATGTAAAATAAAAATTAGTATTGTTTTAGGGTGTGATATCTTTCAAAACATTTGCCCCTGTGTAGGGGAACTTCACAAAATTTGCCGTTATATGTACCGTTATCTTCGACTATTTTTGTGATGAATAACACTACCTCGGTACCCATCATACACCCCATCTATTGTTCTCAAAAAGTTTTTACCTGCATGGCTACAACCCTACAGACGCTATATAGCGAAAACTCAAGTATATTGGAACCCGTATTTTAACGTGACCCGCGCTCCACTAACAATCTATCAAAAACGTATAAATACGTGATCCGCTCACTAGCATTAATTTGCTAAAAACGTATTAATACGTGATTCGATTACAATGTGTTAAGTAACCGTACGACAGTGAGCATAGAGAAATCGAGGCTGTTATAGAGATGTTAAAAATATGATTTAAATAGGTTGTCATACCTAATGTTGGTAACACTGGGTTTAAAAATAATTTATCAAATAATAAACTTCTTGAAAGTATCGAAACAAGAGATATATTCACAGTATATGTATATATATATATATATATATATATATATATATATATATACATATAAACATCTGTTTAAGCCCTTCTATAACTTCAGCATTAGGGGAAACAATGTATGATACGGAAAAATCAATACTTCTATAGGAATAGAAATATTATAAATCGAAATTAAAATAGCGTTATTTTGAAGATATTAGGATGAAACATCTAACTGGAATAAAATATTCCCAAACCCCAATTTTTTCTCATTAAGTGTGAAATTTTCATCTTTTATTCAAAATATTTATAGAACAATATTTAAGAATTAAAGAGCAACGAAAACATTAATTCTGGCTAAATTTTCCTATGTCAATAAAATACTGTTGATAAATCTACCGATCCCTCTATATCAGTGATGGCAAACCTTTTGAGCTCGGAGTCTCAAAAAATAGAAGCATAATATTCGTGGCGTGTCACAAATCCCAAAAGTAAAGCCTGAAAAATAAAAATATTTATATTTTTAAGTAATTTATTTGCTTAATGCTTTTTATCACTAACAAAACATTGTTTTGTTTCAAATTAATTAATATTTTTTTTGATTAATTCGAATTACGATTGATTAAAAAATTACAATAAATTACCCTAATTTACTGTGGATAACACGTGAGTAATAGAGTTGAAAAAGACGACTTTTCGAAAATTTTATGGTTGAGGGTAATACATGGGTGGTGGTTATACACAGCACAAAATTTAATTTTTGAAGTTTGATATACTGAAATGAAAGAAATTATTATAATAAAAAAAGAAAACGAAATATATCAAGGATAGTTAACCAGATTATACAGTAAAACCTATCTATATGGAGTTATTTGGGACCGAGAAAACTACCTCTATATAAGAAAAGTTACTTATAGGGAGGTAATTTTTAATTGTTTACTAATCGTTCGTTTATTAATCCCATTGTCTAACATATCTTTTTAACATAAAGAATATTGTTCCTTATAGAGAATTACATCTTAAAAAGATGGAACTTTATAGAGAGGTTTTACTGTATATACAAATATAAAACAAATACAAACCAATTTAAACTTGTTTATTTTAAATAAATAGAATTCTGATTTAAACAAATAAAAATCCATCGAAATTCTCATCCTCTGATTCATCCATGAATAAATTAAACAGATGAGGTATATTATCTGGAACTGGGTTAATGCTATAATCTATTCGATCACTCCCAGTATTGCTACTTTCTCCTTCTATCCATGCACAACTTTCACCATCTTCTTTCATTTCAGCAGTACTCTCAATCTCATAGGTGTAAATGTTCCCCTTTCTAAAACCATTTTTAATGCATTCAGCTAGATAGTTGAATTCCAACTATCCACAATCCATCGACAAATTTCAGAGTAAGATACCCAACGCATCTTGTTACTTTTAGTATAAGTATGAATTTCGATAATCACCCAATTGTCCTAATGATCTCTGATGTGAGATAGAAATGACCTGTTTACACTAAAAGCCAGGGGCTGTAGTTGTTTTGTCAACTTCCCTGAGATGACCACTGTTTCCGCATGTTTTAAAACGGCTTTCTTAGCGATTTATATTAATGACACTTTACTGAGGCATAAATCAAAACAAAATTTATATGAAATGGTCCTCTTCCTTTTCGCCTTTCTCATATTTCGGATAATTACTCGCTAAACATTTGTTCATTCATTCATCCCTTTTCATTTATCTTCACAACAATGCCACTCGGGAATTTCTCCTTTGGTATTGTTTTTCGATTGAAAATTACCAATTGGTGTGTATTTTCCTCCCTCAGCAGTAACATACAACACAATGGTAAAATCGCACTTTTCAACACCTGTTCTTCCGATCTGTATATCTTCGGTGCCAATCGCATCAGCCGTTCTTTTGATAAGAATATCAAAACTAATTGGCACTTTATCCATATTGTCTATGTGAGCCAAATCAACATTTTTTACTTTTGTTCCAAATAAATCTAGAAACTCGCCATTTTATCATCCCAGTCTTGAGGCAGATTTTGTCCAACTGATGTTACAGCTCGAACTAACAGATTATCCTGCCTCATAATGCTGTTGCACCATTTACTATTGTCATCGAAACTAGAAATTATTTCTTCTCGTTGCAATTTGTTTAGCTTTTATTCGGATTATAACTGTGGAGATCCCTCTGTTTGCCTTTCTGTTGCATATCAACCAATCTTTAAGTTCAGCCGCCAGTTCTGGCTAATATTCCTTTGTTCTTCTTCTTGCACCTTTAATCGGCGGCATCTTCACCTTAAACTGTTTCTAATTTTCTCTAATCGCAGATACATCTTCCATTAACCTTATAATGTCGCTCTGCAGCTCTGTTTCCATGTGCTTTAGCGTATGATACAATCTCAAGTTTCATTGCAGCAGATTAAGATTTTCTTCGTACCATTTTTAATATTGACGGTTTTTAGGGTATGTTAGGTTCGAGACGATTTGCCATAACCAGAAATTTATTTATATAACAATTTTCTATTTTTAGAACAAATTTTCGAGAAACAATTTCGTTTAATAAAAAGATTTTATAATAAGATATTCAATGTTTTAAAAAAATATACTAAACAGGGTACCTGCAAAAAATAATGACAGCTACGGGTTATACACGATGCGGGTTATACATGAAACTAAATTTTCAAAGGAACTTAATGATCAATAATTGAGATCCGGGTTATCCGCAGTAAATTATGGTAACTTAAAACACGTCATTTGGCGACTGCCAGAAAGTGACCTTCGACCGAAATACTAATATTTTTAATAATCAACTCTGGCTGTTATAAAAGACGAACATTTGAATTATGAAATTTCTTATCTTTAAACATGTGTGTCACCAAAAAATAAAAATAAAAAATTATGTGCCAGCTTTGGGGAACAATTAGTAGTAAGTGAGGAGTAATAATTATTATTTACTATAATTGTATAATAAACAAATAAAAGGAATATTACGTCTCCAAACGACATTTCCATTGGCTAAATGAAAAAAAAATTATTTATTTTAGAAAGCATAATTGAAAATGGCTTACTACTACAACTCTACTTTGTATTGATTGAAAATTTTTCGATTGAGCCATATGCTTTAAATTAGTTAATTCTAGTTCTCTTCTTTTAAGCTCTGTAGTAATAAATTCCTCATGCCTCCGTAACTCAATCAGATCGTGATTTCTTGCAAGAGTAGAATCACTCAGCAAAGATTTAACTTGTTCATATTCTTCCTGAGATTTTTTAATTTCATTCTCCATCGCATCAAGGGTCAAATTATATGTAACTGCTTCCTATGTTAATCAGTAAAACAATTCTTAAATTTAAGAATTTCAATTATATTTTAAGTAAAGTTTGTTCATAAATATATTATTGAATAATTAGAATTTAATTTTATTAAAAATTGAAACAATATTTTTAGATTCATAAATATATGGATATTAGTATTATTCCTATAAAGTGCGTTTCATATTTATATGAACACTCCAAATTTTACGCTTTGACGGTTTTCCACTAGGTTTTTAATAAAACCGTTATATCTACATGATAGCTCATATCAAGAAACAGTTTTTATTCTATTTTTAACGTTGAAGATTGAGTTGTTACGGGTTTTACTTCAGAAAATGAAAATAACCCCGTTTCATAATTATATGAACACTTGCAATGAGGTCCATAAGTCCCAACCATTTTTCCTACACGAAAGACAAGCGCAAACTACGCATGTCTTTAAGATTCTATGTACTCCAATTATTTTAAACTATTTTATTGATTGAATAAATCAAAATTAATTTTTAAAAATAGTGGTTAAAATTTATACCCGTAGGATAATATAAAGCAGTTAACAAATTATATCTACCTGTTTTAGCATGTCTTTTATTTTTTCGTAAGTCGCATTAACGTGTAAAGCTTCATTTTGTTTCAAATATGCTTTGTCTAATCTATTCTCGATATCTCTTAACTAAAGTAATATAATTTTCTTAAATTTTGATAAAAAAATAATTTACGATTTGTCCAGCTTTTCCTTGCCGAGCTCTTAAATCTTCTTCATCTGAAATCAAGAGAATTAGTTTGGTATGGGTTTCCTCTAATTCTTGTAATTTGTCTGTCTTCTTTTTTGTTTTATACCTCATTGAATTCAATTTCTTCATTGTATCATTGACTTGATTGTCCATTTTTTCCATTGCTTGCTGTTCAATTAAAATAATTATTTTTGTGGGTATTTATAGAATTTAATTTTTTTAAATTACACAAATAAAACTTTAAAAATTATAAAAAAAAAAGTTTTTTTTTACAAATAAGGGAAACGCTTCAAGTATAATATTTTATTAATAAATAACTTAAAAATGTTGTTTTAATGAAACGTTTTAATCAAGCAAATTTATTATTCATATGCTTAATGCATGTGGGAATATTTGGAATGTTAATGTTTTGTGTATTGTTTGCATGTTTAAATGTTGTATGTTGATTTGGGATTGTGCCTCTCCTAATCACATGGATGATTAAAATTTTAATTCTTTTTATCTGAAACTACTTTATTCAAATTTAGATTTAATATTCAAATTTTTAATTTATTATTATTGAAAATTTTAAATAATTTTATTTTTATAAATTTTTAAATAATTAAATCAAATTAATGTTTTTAAATGATAATAAAAAGTAATTTTATTTTAACCTATAAAATTTTAAGTAAATATTTTAAGTAAAATAATTCGTTTCAAGTTAGTTCAGATTTTGGATGAGAAGTATTGAGCATTGATTGATGAATTTGAGCGAAGGAATTATTACAGATTGTAATAAAGATGATCCAAATTGTGATTTCAAGAAATGCTGTAACAAATGTGTGATTTCTTTTAACAACGTATTATTCGTATTCTAGATCCTCTTTGTACTCTAGAAACTAGTTCACATATATTTGACTGTATTAAATTTAGTGCTGAAAGAGGTTGAATATTTAAAGATTATGAAGTATAATATATATTAGCATAATAAAATCTACTGAATGCTGCACACAAATTCTCACAAAGAATGCCAGAATGATAGTTTGTTTTACATTCACATGTTTTTAAATTGGTTTTAACTCTACATTTGTTATCAAATAAATGAAGCTCATTGAATGAGCTTTCGATATATATAAACTTATTGAATTATTTATATTTTTAATTATAGCTTTGTACGCTGCATCTACTAAATGTGTTAAAAAATTTTGCTCGTCTTTCATTATAAATGCTCATAATGATTATTTATGCTAATGATTATGTTAGTAACATCTAGTTCAACAAACATCTTTAATGCTGATTTCATTGATTCAGTTGGTTTGGTCGCTGTTTTACCAAACCTTGGTGAAGGAAACATTAAATTTTAGCAGGTGATTGGGTCAATTTTTATTAACTTTTCATAAAATTAAATATTGATATTCTTGAAAGAGTTCATAATAATTGTAAATTCACCATCATGATATATATTAGGTTGGTCGAAAAATAATGGCGGTTTTTGACCTTTATACTTTGTTTATCTACTTTGATATGTATATCTTTGTTAAAGCTTTTGTAAGATTGCACCAGTCTATTAATTAATGACTTTAGTCGTTAATCAAATTGAGAATAAAATTAATTGTTAAAATATTTACTCAAAATTTTATTGGTTAAAAATTAAAATGATTATTAATTATTTAAAAAATATTAATTTAATTTTTTTATTTAAAAATTGCAAATAAAATTAATCAACTTATTGAAAATTTTACAATTATAATTTAAATTAGAAATAAATTAAAACATTACATATTTTCAGATAATAAAAATTAAAATATTAATCAACCATCTGATTATGAAAGATACAATTCCAAATACAATAAAACTTATCACTACGTTCAATAGTAGTGTTTTGAGAGACCACTTTTAGTATTGAATTATTTTATTGAAAGTATCTCTTTAAGGTGATAGTATGTTAATGAGAGAAATGTTTGAAATGATTTTGTTATTTTCTCTCATTATTATCCATACTTCTACATGCAAATGTGGAATATTGTGCTGTTGATGAAATTCTATTTAGAATCAATTTAAATGTTTTGTTCTGATTTTAAAGAAAAAGTTTAATCAACAGACAACAATTTATCAATATGCACGATTCTGGAATGTATTTGAAATGTTTTTATACATTTTTCGAAAAATAATGGCGGTTTTTGACCTTTATACTTTGTTTATCTACTTTGGATATGTATATAAGTTTAAATGCATTAGTGTTAGATATTATTTGAAATCTTATACCTAGCTGTATATTCCTATAGCCATTATTAACATATTGCTGTTATTTTTTAGAATATTTATTGCAGAAACGACTCGCAATATCAATAAAGCGTTTGGCAAGGGAACAGTTTCTGAGCGCACAGTGCAACGATGGTTCCGAAAATTTTCTGATGAAGATGAAAACCTTGAAGATGAAGAAGGTCGTGGTCGTCCAGTTGCTGTGAACAACGACAATTTGAGGACAATGGTGGAAACAGATCCCCGTACAACAATCAAAGAACTTGCAGATGGGTTGGCCATTAGTCATTCAACAGTCGTGGATCATTTAAAACAACTTGGAAAAATAAAGAAGCTTGATAAATGGGTTCCACATGATTTGAATGAAAATCAAAAGAACCGACGCTATGAAATTTGTTCTGCCAATCATCTTTGCAATAAAAACGATCAATTTCTTGATCGTATTGTTACCTGTGATGAGAAATGGATCCTGTATGATAACCGACGTCGATCTGCACAGTGGTTGGACAAAAATGAAGTACCGAAACTAACACCCCGTAAGGTTATGGTGACAGTTTGGTGGTGTGATGCTAGAATCATCCACTATAGTTTCTTAAATACAGGTGAAACAATCACAGCGGAGAGGTACTGTCATGAAATTGATGAAATGCATAAAAAATTGAAAACTCTTTGTCCGGGATTGGTCAATCGAAAAAGTCCCATTCTTCTTCATCATAACGCTAGACCTCATATTTCAAAAGTGGCACTTCAGAAGCTTAATTAGTTGGGCTATGAAACCCTGCTTCATCCACCATATTCACCAGACCTCTCGCCAACGGACTTTTACTTTTTCAGGCATTTGTACAACTTCCTACGTGAAAAAATTTTCAAAAACCAAAAT
>MQRK01231974.1:0-12722 GCA_001938485.1 Girardia tigrina
TTATCAATATTCCCCCTGAAAGTGCTCCTCTTTATGTGATCTATTTTCTCAAAATCTCGTTGTGCAACCGAATGATTCTCTGACGTTTCCATCGATATTGTTACAACAGAAGATCATTCTTTGAAACCTTTGAACAATAAACACAAATCGAAATCGAGATTTATCTGTGCCGTTCTCTCTCTCGTATGTGATTTTTTTTGTTATATATGTTTATGTATATTCTGTAAAAATAAAAGTTTTAAACATATTTATCTTTATTTTTTTTACGTTAAAGGAGTTCACTGAAACACGTTTTCAGTTAGCTGTTTTACAAGTATTATATCAACAATATTTAGAACAAATTCAGAAAAAAGATATTTAAAATCGATGGGATCAAACGAACAAAAGGTATTTTAATTTTAAAAAAATATTTAAAAATAATTTCAAGTGGGAAAATGATAATTTCAAATTTTCATTAAAAATTGTGATGGCATTTAGGCTAATTAAAAGATTCTTTCGACTTTTTTTACATTTTTCTATAGATAAATGATGAAAATTTTGAATTATATTTTAACAGGAAAAATTTATGTTATTTGACATTTACTATTAATTAATTTGATAATTAGGAAATTATTATTTATTTTTAATATTTATTTTTCCTCATTCCTTTCAAGGTTAGATTTGATTATTAATAATACTAATATTAATATGAATTAGAATATATATTTTTTTGAAAAATATTTTTAAAAAATTTTTTTAAAGCTTCTTTAAGAAATTAATGTTTCGAAACTCATTTCCCATCGTCAGCAATTATAATTTCATGTGTTAGATAAAAATAATTATTGGGAGATTTTATCAGTAATTATTAATTTTTTTAGAATTATGTACAATATTAATGACAAATTTATTTTATTTATTTATTTATTTATTTTAATTTGTTTTTAAATTTGGAAATCGGGAGCATATATACAGACACGGTTTAAGAGAGGAATAAAGGAAGAAAACATTCAATTTATAAAATACCATATTCTGAAGGATTTAGGGCATTTAAGAAGAGTATTTGTAAGAATACATGTAGTGTAAAAGTGGTTTCAATGACAGCCTAATCTGGGTGTGAAGGTAGTGGAGAGTCGTGACCCTGCAGTCGATGGTGAGATAGCATTGATATCAATTCAGATTGAGAGATGTTGCAATTATACATGTTAGTACAGGTGGAGAAGTACCCTGTCAATACCCAGTTGAGGGGAGGGGTATGAATGCATCGTCAGAGTCTCAGGCACATTAAAAAGCCTCCGGCATAATACCCTAAAAGGATTTGAGGTTCAATGACATTCAAAGTTCAAAGTTTCCTGTCAAATAAATCGAAAGAAATTTGTGAATTGTAAGCTTATCTGGTTTATAAATTTGATTGTCTCGAGTGCAAAAACTAGTACATAGGAGAGACAAATCGTTATCTCAAAACCAGGATTTTAGAGTATTTACAACTGAGTGGATCAAGTAAGTTTCTTGGCCATTGGTTACATTGTAAACATAGAATAAATTCTATTTCTGTTTTAGCGGAGGGCTTTGATTCACATATTGAGTTTTGTCAATCTCTATTGATTAGACACTACAACCCATGAATTAATATTCTGAATGGTCAAAATAAGGCCCTCTAAATTCTGTAAATTTTTAATTAAAATAAATAAAAAGATTTTGTCATTAATATCCAATATATATACAATGAACAATAATTTTTTTCTGTTTTTGAATCTATTGTAATGAAATATAAAATATTTGGATTTTTTAAAAAAAATATTCGATTTTTACAAACAATTACGTAGAATTATAATCATTGCACAAACAGCAATTATTTTAGTGCATATTTTATTAATTTGAAAGACGAAACAAAATTTAATTTATCAATTTTATCTTTTGACATTAGGGGGGTCTCTGATTCTTCATTGCAATGAAGAAAGAAAGAGTTCATCCGCTATTAATTTGGTATTTATGTAAATTGTGGTCGATATACACTAAATATTTTTATCAAAACAAATGAGGGACACATAATTATATTTAACATTTATAATTATCGTAGACTTTTATGACAAATAATTTATTCAAGATTGAGAAAAAGAGTGTCGAACCTACAATCATATCGTGAATTATATTAAAACAGAATTATACTTTATATTTAGCAAGAATAATGGAAATATTTTCTAATTCTTACGGTAGAATAAAAATATTAATAATAATAACTCAAAATATGAATAGTAAATAAACTTTTTTTATTTTTGTTTACTTTTTTATTTATTTATATTTGATGATTTACTCATTCATTCTTTTTAGGTTTTTGTTTGTATAATTATGTAAATAAATTATGCTTTTATTATTTTTTAAGTGAACTCAAATGCAGTAGTATTTTAATAAATTCTGTCAATTTTCAATAAGCAGAAGTTACTTATGTTAGCGAAGAAGGACTTTATTGTAGTGAGACTACTTCGATCGGGTTCCAGGACAATGCCTCACTCAGTGATGAAGTGGGTCATTATGACGACGAAGACTATTGAAATCGAGTAACTGTTGAAACTATTGAACCCCTGTTGGAGCGGAGTCACATAAGTGGGACACTAATTCTAGAAATCTGGTTTTAGCACCTTTTCCTGTTTTAATCTTAAATATTTTTAGCGTTGAATTATAATTAATCAATGTAAAAAAAGTACAGGAACTCCTAACGGTTGTATTGCACAAAAAGAACAAATAAGAATTAGGGAGTCTTTCCAAATAAAAATTTTGTAATTTATTAGTAATCTCAATATCAAATAATAAGTTATGTTACGTATATAGAAAATTTCATTTTGTTAAATAACTTTACAACCTTTGTAGTTCCGTATACTTTCTTATTACATCCTTTACTGAAATTGATAAATTTAAACTTGATGTTTTGAACCGCTATTGCTGGAAACGAAATCTTTCAAGAAGAGAAGCTAGAAAAGTAGATTTATGATTCAAAAGGCAAAGGAAAGAAGTTGGTGATGAAGACTTGCAATCTAATCGAGATTCGGTATCTGAACATTATCTTCAATAACGTGATTTTGATAGAAAGAATAAACCACAACATGATCCAGACGAACGCACCTATGAGTTAAAATTTGCCTTGAAATGCGTAGCATTCCAATAAACAATTAATTTTATCTGGTAAATGAAACTCGTAACAAACAATGGCTTTCATGAAGTCAAGTAACGCTCGTCAAGATTGATTAGCCAAAAATGTCATGATTTCTATGTGGTAGAACTTTTAGGGGTTTTGCACTTTTTTAAATGATAGTGCTATCTTTGCGGAACTTTATTTCATGATTTAAGAAAAATTGTGTTTTCGAGGGAGGAACCACACAATAACTAAGAAGAAGTTTGTAAAAATCTGGCATACAGCCAATATGTTGCCACCATTTTTCAACGGTCTTTCCGAACGATGTAGAACTTTTTTGAAAAGTCATATTTGAATCATTAGAATAAGTTTCAGAAGCGTGAAGGTTTCTAAAAGTATTCGAAAATAATGATTGTACTTTGAGGAAATTTTTGATTTAGTTATGAATGAATAGTTGTTTCCAAAAGTAAATTATGGTAAATTTGGTATATTTCCTAGCTGTAAAATAACTTTTGAGAAAGCCTAGTAGTAATAAACAATATTAAATTTTATATTAAAAAAATTATATTAAAAATTATATTAAATTAAACAATATTATGATTGATAAAGACAAAGGTTATAATATTTCACCGTCCGACTATCAATTTTTTTTAATAATTAAAAAAAGCAGAAAATAAAAATTCAAATATTAAAGATGATTTAAAAGACATCATATAATTATTTTCCCTGTGTGAATTAATAATTTCACAAAATTATTCCAAAACTTTTAAAAAAGAAAATAACAACTTTTAATAAAATAAAGGAAAAAAACACAAATTCTTTTGATTTTAATCATTCAAAAAATTATTTTGAATTTTCTGTTACATAATACAAATTTTTGAAATAACTAAATCAAAAATATAATGAAATTCTAATAAATATATTATTATTTATAAAGAAGAAAAGATAGTGAAGTATATATATATATTAATATATATAAACCGAGAATTAATATATTATTCATTAAACGTGAGTTCAAGAAAAGATAAGTGATTTTATTAAAAAAATTTCCCTAACGGGTGTTTGTTTTAATTGACAATTTAAATAATAAAATAGAAAAAATATATTGATTAAATAATTCCAATTAATGATAAAATAAAAAAAACGGCATTCACATCTTTATTGCTCTCACTTCAAATATGATTTAATAACTGCTGACTGATTTTAATATTTATGATTTGATTTACTCTCCAAAACTGTCTCAACTGATTAAACTTGTCAGCTCAATATTTATTATCAACACTTCGAAAAAAAAATAAAATAAAATAATAACAAGTATCAAATTCTGTTTTTATTCTTTCTTTCTTCTTCTTCTTCTTCTTTTACAAAAGATTTTCAAACATCCAAAAAAAACCAGCAAAAAAATACAATCACTTTCAAAACAATCTCCAGAAGTTTATAACAAGAAAAAGAAAAAATTTTATTGAATAAAAATATAAATTAAAAAAATTTTAAAATATTTTTAAAAAATTATTTTGTTTTTTTGTAGAAAATAATTATAATAAAATTCGTATTTTAATAAAAAAAATATAAATAAAATAAATAAAATTTACAAAAAATCAAAAAAAAGATAAATTACCAGCATCATTTTCGTTTCTTGATCCGATCAACTAGGCTGATGTAAATCTTCTTCTGACAAAAAAAACAAGAAGAACTGCCAATTGTTTCAGTGAATTAGTAAGGCCACAAACAACAAGTTGTATATAGTATTAAAAACGGTTTTAATGATGTAACACAAACTGGAAACAGATCAATTCTGGTTGGTTATATGACGCTGTCTTTCACCAAAAAACACCGGCGATATTATCACATTTCACTAACCCGAAATATCACTGCAAAAGAAAATTTGATTGGAATAAATATTTTGGATTTATTTATTTATTAATTTTTTTTTCGTAATTTTTTTTTCGTTTTACTTTTGAAAAAAAAATAATTTCACTCGAATTGATATTATCTTACACAACCAAAGTTTTTAGTCAATCAATTAAACAAAAAGTATCAACAAATTCTGACAATTTAAACAACCAATTAAATGAGAGTATTTTTTCACTGACAATTTTATTTTATTTTATTTTATATTATATTTTTTTTGACAGCGACTTGGTATGATATTTTATGACAAACCAAAACGATAATAATTTTCTATAGCGAAAAAAAAATAAACGAAAATTTTTTTCCCGTCATAGAGAAAATGTGTCGAAATTATTGTGAATTTATTCTTTTTTTTTCTTTTTTTTTGAATAATAATATCTTAGGAAAAAAATTATTTTTTGAGACACACAACCGTACTCAATTTTTTTTTCTGGAGAAGGAAAAAAAGAGAATCCTTTTCAATTAGATAAAAAAAGGTATTAAATCTTAATAAATGAAAAAAAAATTAGTTGAATTATTTATAACGTGATTTTTCGACGGTTTTTATTACGAAATATAATTTTGATGATTTGTGTAATTAAAACAAAAAAAAGTTCGAAAAAAATTCGATTAATTATATTTTGTTTATTAAAACAAAAATTAATTATTATATAATTAAAAAAAAGAAATAAATAACCCGACAATTCGGACGTGTAAAATTTATTACGTGTTTTATCATGTCATTTTCCATGCGTTGATTTTACTGATTTTTTTTCTGATAAAAAGAAAAATATTTATTATTATTAATATTATTATTTCTTGTTTTAAGAAATTTATTTCTTTTAAACGGAAGGATATAAAATTATATTTTTTTTAGAGAAAGCTAAACTTTATTAACGGAATACGTTCATGAGTCGTAATAAACTCTTCCGGTATTTATATTTTTAATTATTTATATAATTCAAAATAGTTAATTGGAAAATTAATTTTAATATTAATAATATATAATTTTATTTTTAAATATTAAAATCAAATTAATACTAAACATTTTTTTATATTTTTGAACAAGAAAAAAAGTTTGTTGCGATCTTAAAACCGATCAAATGAATAAAATTCGATGAGTCTGCTTTTTTTTCTATGTGATTTCTATAGACATAATTATCTGTGTTTAAATCACGTTTTCTGTTTTAAAGCGCTTTGTAATAATTAAAGAATTAGCTGGAAAGAAAAACATTTTTTTCTTCTGTTGAGTTTTTTTTTAATTTTTTTGTCAAAATTGAATAATAAAACGTAAATGTCATTGCGAGTTTGTCGACAGACAGTTTGTTCGTTTTGCCACAGACTTTAAAGAAGCATTTTTATAACTGACCGCAGGTTCTCGGTTTGAGGTTGACTCACGCTTTAATGGAAGGATGCGGATTTTTTCACTGGGAGAAGATTGTGAATATGATGACTGTGACTAAAAGTTTTTCGATATACAAAAATCATAAAATTTATTATTCAGTTTGTGCAAAGCAAAAGTTTTTTTTAATACAATAAAGAGAGAATCAAAGCTGTGAAGAGTAGAAAACTACTATGTCAATAAAGTCGAAATTGTTGAAGCAAGAATTGAATTTCGAATATTTCATTAAAATATAAATTATTATATCAAAGTTCAAAATGACGGAATTTACTTTCTTCGTCCTTTGACCAATTCATGTTTCTTTAATGATCGATTAAAAACTATTATTAATTAATTATAATAATACATTGAAATTAAAATATGTTTTTGAGTAAATGAATCATTCCAATTTTAATATGAGTAGCAAGGTCAGACTTTTATACAACTACAGCTGGTGCAGCTGACGAACACTTGTTGGGTGTAAAGGAGATTTTTATTGCAACATGATTTACTTACTAAATTAAAGGAAGCCTTTCTCGCCTTATATAAAAAATATTTAATTATTTTATATATAAATACTCAAGTCATTCATTAATTTTAATAATAATACGTCATCATTGATGTTCGAAGAACGTTTTCTGGGAGAATGTGGACAAAGACAAAATAAAAATTTTAATAAATAAAAAATATCTTAGTTCCTTGTTCAATATATTTAAAATTTTGGAATGTTATTTTCCATAGCCTATTTATATCGAATATTTTTCTTTAGATTTTAATCTTTTTTCTTAAAGCATTTAATTCAGGGGTTTGGCAAATTACCCATTCTTCTCCCCTAATGTTGAGGCCTGATCTCAGTTAAAGTTACGGAACTTTTTTTTTCTTTTTAATGCGTACGAAATATCAACATTCAAAACAAAGTTTAATGGGATACAGAAAAAGGAATCATGTAAAAAAACATTATATGTTATTCAAAATAGCCTTAATAAAATGTTAAATTTTATATTTAATTTGTCGTATGAATGCACTAAAATAAAGGATAAAAATATTTATTATTAATAAGAAAAAATTTCATGTCTTTCAAAATTTGTTTTTGAAATTTTTTTCCTTTTTTGGGAATTCAAGATCTGTTTTCAGTGTAAATTTTAACACTAGCTCAACTGTTGATCTGATTTTATGAATTTTTTAACTACTTTTTAATAGGTTTTGATCCATTTTTCGAAAAGTTTACACGAGAATTAGGCATATAACAGATACATTATTTGTTAATTAAAAGTTAAAATTTATAATTTGTAATCTCCTAAAATAAATTTTTGTAATTTTGTTTAATAAATATGATGTCAGGATAAAAACAAAACGACGCGTTTCGAGAAGGCACTCCATCATCACCATGCACTAAATGAGCACTCTATACAAAAACATACAATAAATAAATAACATTTAATCAATACATTATTGTTATAAAATGAATTTATTTCATTTTTTCAAAAAATTACGCAAAATACATTAAACGCAATCAATTCCATTCTCCAAACCGACCATTGGCAACTGTCAATTGCCAATTGAGAAACTTTGAGTAGAGATAAAACTTCTCACACTCAATCCAATCCTCTCAATTTTAGCCTTCACATCAAATCAAAAACAGTCCAAAATTTAATCGATGCAGTTCGACTGAAATTACTTACCAAATGTTAATCTTAGAGAATAGCTGTACTAGGTTTGAGACTGGTGACACTCAGTATAAGCACATTTGATCAGTCCCCAACCTTTTCAAACCGCGTCGTCTTATTTTATCTGTTATGCCGACTTTGTGTACAATTGCCGAATTCGCGAATTAGGCAACCGACTTTTTTTGTGACCATAAATTTAACAATCTGTGAGAGGCCATGAGTTTTAGGATCTAATTACAAATAATGGTACCATAATGGGATCGGCCGACTTGCTGATAGATTGAATTAGGTCAGTGATTTAAATGATCATTTTTTGTAAAATTATGTTTATTATTTTAATCAGAAAGAATTTGTGGTTCACCCTAATAATATTCAAGCTTCTTAATCAACTTTTTTTTAATATTTCCGACAGAAAGTCAAAAAGGACTTATACTGAGAGATAAATAATAAAATGATCAAATGTATACATTGGTGATATCTGGATCTCATTTAAGGCACGTCATATATTAATTAAAGATTATATTTTCCCAGTTGCTAACAAATTCATATGATCATCCTTTATTTTAATAAATAAAGTCTAATAATATTATGATAATTTTTTATGATTATTTTTCGATTTTTAATTTTATATAATCCACAGTTATAAATAACAATATTATCATACATAAACCTAATAGTAATATTATAAAAAAAAATTTCCTATTTCATTTTAAATGACTAAATAATAAAACTCACTTAAATAAAAAAAGCCGGTCCAAAATTGAGCAATGTTATCAGCAAGGGTATTAATGAATATTGAGTTATCTTTTTATTAGCGGAGGGAGCGCGGCGAATTCGCCGGGATGATTTCATTTGAAAATATTTTAAATATTTTCCAAAGCATAATCAAAACAAATAAAAATTTTGATTGATGAAAATCTGTTTATTTTCCGAATAGATGTCGAAGGATTCTTTGATAATTCTCAATGTTACTATAACAAAAATGTAAATAATATTTACATTTATATGACTTTAGTCTTTTGATAATAAACCAGTTTTGATAATTTATAATAAATAAAAAAAATTTTGTAATTTCATTCATGGGATTATTTATATTTTAACAATTTTGCTTCATCTGTCCAGTAATTCTCCGTCAAAATAAATTTGTCAAAGAAAAATATTTTATTTAATTTTATAGAAATATCCGTAGTAGTTTATGTGACTAAAAAATATAAATTTAATATCTCCACAAAGTCAATTTTAAAAAATTTCTAAAATTATGAAGAAGTCAAAATTTTAGCAAACTAGTTTTAAAGAATTTTTTAAAGATTCTTCTTTCTCTATAAAAGTAAAGGTGTGACCGGACATGGCGAGATTGGACAAAACGACATTTTTATGAGAATTGTAATTGTATCTTTCATTAACTAAACAAATTAATAAACACAAATTAATCTGGAACATTTATTATTTAGCATAATAAACATCAGGTTGTTTCAGAATTACGTAGTCTAAATGTCCATTCATTTGGTGGTATGGAAAAAATAGATTGGGTTCCTGAGTTCCAAATCAGCAATAAGTATGTTTCTGTACGAGTAAAAATGCGTCAACTGAAATCGTCAACATGAGATTTGTTGAACAAATGTTGATTCCATATTTAGACAGTTAATAAACATTCATCGGGTGAAACTCACAATGCGAGCGGTTTAGTTACCGTTAGTTTGATGTAAATTCATCGGCGAGAGTGCCATAAGGGACGAATTTCCAGTACCGGCTAAACCAGAAAACCCGATAAAGGAATAGTGCTCCGGTTGGATGCGTCACTGCTAATGTTATGGAAATCGATTTGTTGATTTTCTCAATCCGATAAAAATCCGCTGACACTGATTGGCACAGAATACGTAAACACTGGATTGGGACGATATAATTTTTTTAACGTTAAAGGAGTTCACTGAAACACGTTTTCAGTTAGCTCTTTTACAAATATATTTTTTTTAAAAAAATAAGAGAAAAAAAATATCGATGATTAAAGTTTTTAATGATGAGTAAATGAATTTTTTTATAATTTATCTGTGATATAAATAAAGAAAATTTGAGCGATAATGACTTCAAGTTCTAATATTGAAAACAACAATTATTATTATTATTATTATTACTATTATTATTACTTTGTATATTATTTGGAATTTTCCATTTTTTTCAATTACATCGTATTAATCATTTAAGACAAACAAAACGGAACGTTTAAATCTTTCGAACTTCAAAATTAAACATTGATTTTATTATTATTACTTATACAGCTCTGTCGTGAAACATTTCTCTCTCATTTTCTGTCAATATTATTTGCAGCTTTTTATGTCATTTTGGTGAACATCCGATGTATTTCTGTCAATAAACTTTCATTATTCGCTAGCGGAACCACTTCAACTGTTCTCACTAAATATTATACCTCCACGCATTAAAAAGAAATTATATATATATATATATATATATTATTGAGCCTTGTGAACGCAAGTTTAATATTTTGAAAATATAATTTGATTAAAGCTTCTTTTTTATATTTATTGGACATGTTTCGATGCTTACATACATCATCATCAGCACTATTTACAAATTTAGTATTTGAATATTTAAATAGTTCAATATTTTAATTGTTTTTAATAATATAATTTTAAAATGTATGCTAAGTTTAAATGGAAAAAGTTTCAGAATATATTATAGTTTATTACCCAATAATACTTTAATAAATTATAATATAATCTGAAAATATTTCCATTTAAACTTAATATACCTTTTAAAATTATATTATTAAGAACAATTAAAATATTGAACTATTCAAATATTAAAATACTTAATTTCCAAATATTACTGATGATGTATGTAAGCATCGAAACATGTCCAATAAATATATAAAAGAAGCTTTAATCAAATTATATATATATATAAAAATAAGTTTTAACATTACAGATTTGGGCTTGTTTTTTCGCCAGAACCCTGAAATAAATAATTTCCAAATTTTTTTGAATTCATCATAAAAAATTTCAGATTTTTTTGCTTTTTGGTATATATATATATATATATATACAGGGTGATCATAAAGTAATTACCGGGTTTTAAACTACAATAACTTTTTTGGCAAAACATTATGAAAAAATGGTTTTAAATAACAAAAAAGCATTTATGAAAATTTAATAATATTCACCAGAATAACCATCGACAACAATACAATGTTTAAGGCGTTCATGAAAAGACTTGCCAATTGGGATTTTGGCACATTTCACCCTCTATTTTTGACGCTTCTTGACAAATAAAATCTTTAATTTGCTGAATTGTTTCTGGTTTTCTCTTATACACTTCATTCTTCAAATACATCCACACAAAAAATCGAGTGGTGTCAAATCAGGTGACCTGGCAGGCCAAACATATGGACCACATCGTGCCAGCCAATGTTGTGGAAACGCTTCATCCAGAAATTGTCGCACAATCAGTAAATAATGGGTAGGTGCTCCATCTTGCTGGAACACACCTTTCCGTTTGCATGTTCCTGATAAGGATGACATAAAGCAACTTTTTAACATATCCAGGTAAAGCACTGCTGTTATGTTTCCTTGAATAAAAAGGGCCCATAAACACGAGTTGAAGACAACCTCATCCAAACATTAAGTTTTTCACTAGCCTGTGACCTATGATATGTTTCGGTTGGTGTTTCAGAGCCCCAAATGTGACAGTTGTCCGTTTACAAGGCCGTTAAGATGGACAGTTGACTCATCAGAGAATATCAGGTTACTAAGAAAATTTTCATCTGCATCTATCGATAGAATTAACGTTTCACACATAACACGTCTAAGAGCGCAATCTTCTTCATACAAAAGTTGCGTGGCTTGAATTATGTAGGGGAAAATTTTAAAGTCATTTTGTTATACTTTTTGAACAATTCCATAAGAGCAATTCAGAGTTGACAATAATTTCCTGATAGAAGTCTAGGGTTCTTTCTTAAAATTTTCTGCTATCTCATTTTTCTTTTCATCATCAATTCGAGGTCTTCTTCTTTATTTTGACGGAGAATTACGGGACAGATGAAACAAAATTGTTAAAAAATATAAATAATCCCATGAATGAAATTACAAAAATTTATTTATTTATTATAAATTATCAAAACTGGTTTATTATCAAAAGATTAAAGTCATATAAATATAAATATTATTTACATTTTGTTATAGTAACATTGAGAATTATCAAAGAATCCTTCGACATCTATTCGGAAAATAAACAGATTTTCATCAATCAAAATTTTTATTTGTTTTGATTATGCTTTGGAAAATATTTAAAATATTTTGGCTTCCTTTTGGGGCATTTAGAACGCTTCCTGTTTTTTCAAACTTTTTGAAGATGCTTCTAATACTTTTTTTCGGTTGGAATACTTTTCCATTTAAGTCGTTGAGGTTCTCTTCTAACTAAAGTCACTGACTCATGCTTCGCCAATAAAACCACAATTTTTACACGCTGATTTACATCCATTTTGAATCTTACGCTTAAAACAATAACAACAATTAATACATTTAAACAAAATATACTTTTAATTAAATTTTAAAGAATAAGCTTCAAGATTCCTTTATAATTAAAAAGAAATATAATATAATTCAAAAGTTATTGCAGTTTAAAACCCGGTAGTTACTTTATGATCACCCTGTATATATATATA
>MQRK01231976.1:9979-20070 GCA_001938485.1 Girardia tigrina
TCTGACGGTTATTTCTTTCTGCACATTTTCATCATCTATCAGATTAGTGGAGACCAAATTTGATAGTTCTTTTTTACCCAACTTTTTCTCAACTAATTTTTCAATGATTTCATCAGCCTTTCTAAATGTTACTGTTGGATCTCTGGATCCAATTCTCATGTCTACCAATTCCTTCATTAGATCCATGAAAGATTTTTCGTTAGAAAACGCGGATCTTAGTTTCTCTTCACATGTTTCACCTACCGCTGCTTCATATTTTATTATGACATCCGGAGTCATATAATGTGTTGCTAACAAGATTTTCTTCTCTTCTGAAAATCCCATTATCTTCACATGTCTATTAAAACTCGTTATGAACGCCTCAACTTTTGTCCTGGATCCATCAAATATCTCCGGACCTCTGATGTTCGGAATCACGTGGTCGCGTGTCACCATATTAAGAACACCAATATGGGTTTTCGAACATTTATTTTCAATACGATTTGAATTGTAAAACTTATTTAAAATAATAAGTTTTTATTTTTTAAATTAACAATTTAAATCAAGTTTAATATTTTTTTGAAAAGAAAGGCATTTAATTAGATATAAATAAAATTACTAAAATTTAAATTAAATTCATTTTATATAATTTTATTACATTTTTATTATTTTGAGTTTTTATTAAGAAATGGTTAAAATTATTATTTTTAACAAATATTTTTAGAAATTGAATATTTTGAAAAGATTTAGAAAAGTTGTTCGAATAATCACTGATTAAAAATAGAAAAAAACAAAACAATTAGAGCGATGTCGAACGGAGTTGTGATAATAATAAAAATTCAAATGAAGATTGTTTTAATGATATTAACAATTATTATTCCATTTAAAGTTATTCTAACAAAATTTTAAAAAGATTAACATTTTATGTTTATTTTAAATTATTTAAATTTTACTTTTTTATTCCATTGTAAAAACATATTTTAATTAAATTAACGAAAGATTTATATTACTTAGTATTTAAAATTATTATAAAGTTTTTATTGTATTTGTAAAACATTTTATTTTATGTTGAGATTTGTTATTTCATTTAAAATTATTTAAGCCTTATTTTAAAGTCCTACAATTTTCAATATGTAATTTTAAATATTTTGAAACATTCATTATTTAATTCAAAATTTTAAATGAGCACTATAATCTTAACAATAATAAATCATATTTATGTTGTTAATAATACTTTTATCGATTTATTAAATAGACACATTCCACATCGATGAATATCGTTTGTAAATTATTTCCGGAATCGTACAAGGAAAAATGTAACGAATATTTTGAAAAAATAAAAGAAAATGAAAAATTATCGATTAAAACAAATGTCAATATTGAATTACAAAATAAAAATGGTAAATTATGTTCTTTTCTTTTAATTTATTTTTTTAATATTTCTTAATTAATCTATTTTAGCAGCGTTAATGATAAACAATATCACTAGAATAAACATTTTTTAATTCAGCAAAATCCACACGTATTTCCTTCTTGATTTTTAATATTATCAGTTAATTCGTCTGTGAAGAATATTTGGTGTGTGGATGTTTTTGTGTAGTGTTTGTGTGTTTAAATGTTATATGTTGATTTTGGATTGTGCCTCTCCTAACCAGATGGATGTTTAATATTCTAATTCTTATAATCTGAAACTAATTTATTTAAATTTAGATTTAATATTCAAATTTGGATTTAATATTCAAATTTTTAATTTTTATTATTACAACTTTTAAATAATTTTATTGATTTTATTTTTGTAAATTTTTAAATAATTAAAATCAAATTAATGTTTAAAAATGACTATAAAAATATTTTATTTCAGATAATAAAATTTAAATTAAATATTTTTGAATAAAATAATTTTATCAAGTATAGTTCAGATTATAATGAGAGATATTGAAAATTGATTGATGGATCTAAGTGAAAGCAATACTATTGATCATCATAAAGATGATAAGAAATGTGAATGTAATAAATGTTCTGTCAAATGTGCGATGTTGAAAGAACAAAATGCTTCACAAAACTTACACCAGATAATATGTATTAAATCACAGAAATTGACATTATTCTCAATAGTTTAGCATGAACTTATAAATAAACAGATCAATAATTAAATTGCATCATTTGCTTACTTACAAAACAGATATATTGCATTGTACGAAATTAACGACGTTCTTAAGGTATTTTTAGATTGAAATATGAGTGTTTTAATATATTAATAAATATTGAGATTGATGCCAAAAAGCGTTTCATCTTTTCAAATTTGTATACAAATATTTTTGTTTTGTTTAACAACAAGATGGAAGTCATCTCGAGTGATAGTAATTTATTAAAAGAAACTTTCAGAAGAAATGATTTTACAGCAGTATAGATACAACTATCAAAGTGCCACAAGAGTACGAAATATAGTTTAAGGATTTGAAATTGTTTGAAGAATAATTTTAAATAGAAAAGAAAGAAATTGTAAACTTAGTGAAACAAAGAAAATAATACAGAATTAATCGTCAAACATTTGATGCATCAAATCACATTTCCAAATATACAAGGAAAACCTTTTTCAATCACACCACACTCGACCGTATTTTCGGTCGGGTACTTCCCACTTGCCGTTAACCGGGTCTTCGCTCACGATCTATGCCACCAATTTTTGCGCGATGTCAACTACACACGGTTCTACTGTATCGTCCAAATCGCCTCGACAGGTCAGCCTTTTTTAAAAAACTGCATGCCGGCCTCAGTCAACCACCGACCGGGAAATGGCCTACAAGCTGAACGACCCATGAAAAAAGCTTCCGTCGTGTCAGGCGGTCCGGTAAAGCCGGTATATTGTCATCTCGGTGCCAACGTAGTTCACCGTCAGTCTTTTATTTATTAAAAGTCTATTTTTTTATTAAAAAATATGTTTTATTAAGTGCTCTATTTTTATTAAATGAACTTAAAATCGGTATGTATTATCTTGTGTATATTTGTATTTTGTGTATGTTTGGTGTGTATGTGGTGTATGTCGGAGATGAGAAAATATTTCTCATATATTATTTTTTTATTAAGTGTAAACACACGTTATTAAAGTAAGTTATCATTTTATATTCTGCCTTCTCATTGGATATTTAATTTTACGTTTGGATTTCATATTTGGATTTTGTAAAATACTGTCCAATATTTGTTATTAACTGAAAGCGACAGTAATAATTATTTCATTTATAGAGGGTTAGGTTAGGTTTAAGGTTTAGGATTTTGATTAGGGTTAACTGTGAGGGTTAGGGTGAGGTTTAGAGTTAGGGTTTTGGTTATGGATTATGGTTTAATGTTATGGTTAGGTTTAGGGTTTGTGAGTTAGGTTGTGGTTAAGGAATATGTTTAGGTTATTTTTTATTAATTAAAGCTCCATCATTACCTTTCTACAATACTAATATATATATATATTTATATATATATATATATATCTCATATTTCGTAATGAGAGATTGTGATTATGTAAAAATTTTATCGAAAAAAAATGTTAAGGTGTCAAAATTGGAAAAAACAGGGAAAAAACATTTATTCAACATTCATCAGCCAGTTCCGCCTTTCCTACTATTGGTCATATAATATCTATTCAAAGTACTACTGACGCTTCAACAATTGATTGTGAATCATCAACTAATAAATCAAAAAAAGTAAATTGTTTATATCCATTTTTATGCAGACAGAACTCCGATGGGACCGTTTTTTCCCATTTTGGGACCTTAAAAAGTTTTTTTCGATCAACTTTTTACATAATCATTTATTGTCATCGAGAATGAGTAAGTATGCAAAGTTTGAAGAAAATTGATTTCGTAAAAACCTTCAAAAATAAGTTTCTAAATTCCATGGATACAGACATATATACTTATATACCAATATAGAAAGTAAGTTAATAAAAAGAATGGATAAAGAAGTATAAAAAGAAAGCTGGCCTTATTATGGTTGCGTTTAAAAAAGATTTTGCCATCGAGTTACAATACTATAAGTCTTTAGGGAACATTTTATGAAATTGGCCTTTAAAAACGAGACACGTACGACTTTTCGAACATTTAAAATACTTATACAAATGTTTTATTTTATATGTCTTTTTTTGATTTAAATATAAGAGTGTATGGTTTATGACACTAAATCAAAATGAATGGTGATCGTTACTTGTAATTTCGAAGGTTGGCATAATAATAAAGACTGCTTTCTTATTCATTAACCTGTATTCTCTCCAAATATAAACACCTTCGACAAAATAGTTTCTCCGAAAGCTGAAATGCGATTAATTTTGAGATTGTAATGTTCATTAGCGGACCTCATTCACTCCTGATCTCACGAGCCAGGATTTGGACTTCTAATAAACCTTAAAAATGTTATTGATAACTGTTTTTAGTTCGCTGTCATTTCTTTTTATTTATTTTTATTTTTTATTGTGTCATGTCGTAAGTGTCGATATTGAGCATCGGATTACGTGTACTCATCTTAAGAACTTTATTCGTTTTGTGATACATTTGTATTTTATTTATTCTTAAAATATTTATGGACTTGACCGTCAATTTGTTTTGGTAAATTAAACTAATTACAGACATTTATCTTTTTGTTTGATTTGTTTACTTTTTATTTTAAATGTTTTATTTTTGTACTCAATCGATTTGGGGTGAAGTTTAATCCAAAGAAAAGCAAATTATACACATGAAAGAATATGACAGACAGTGACGGAAAAGTCCCCTCATTTCCCATTATTATTTAATAATTGCTATTATATAGTAATTCGAATTTGAATTATGGATTTGGGTTAGAGTTTAGGTTAGGGCTAAGGTTAATATTTTTTATAATTAATGTTCAATCATTATCTTTCTTCCTTCGCCGAAAGACGCTAAGAAGCCGACCAAATCGACCGAAAACCGTGGAGGTCGACCGACTGGTGAATCAACACCGATATCAAATAATGACGATTTGGAGGATTCCTACAAAAATTTCTTGAGAATTCTTTTAAAAATACTAATAGCAATACTAATACTAATATTAATTCAAATGATAAATGACGATTTCTATCACTTATTTACTAATTAAATTGCAAAAAATCAATTTAATATAAATTTGCTGAAAAATCATGCTCAAATTTTACTATGATTTTATGTACACTGAAGTTTTTTCCAGACGTGAAGTAAAAGTTATCGAATCGTCATATTTTCATCAGTTGTTCTACATAACATAAAACAGAGTATATCAATAAAACAATTTTTTAACATATATAGATTTCCATGATTCAGGATCTACAAAATGATGCCAAATGTTGCAACAGAAACTTAATTTATTGTAGAAATAGAAAACAAATGCAATGAAACATAAAAACGCTAATGGTATTGTGAAGGACATGCTCATTCTTTAAATTTTTGAATAATTAATTTTTGTAAATAATCTCTAAAATAATAAAAATATTTAAAGTCAAAAATGTCTAAAACAGTTATAACTAAATATCCAATTAATTTAAAAAAAGAGTTATTCTCATTAATTGAGTTTTAATTATTTTGCATTTATTTTAAAAATTATTCCGAAGAATAACTTTACGAAATTTTTGTTGTCAGAGATGTAATAAAAAAAGATAATTTAGATTTAAAAAAACCAGTTAGAAATTCTGCCAATTAAAATTCGATAAATAATTAATAAAATATAATATATATATATATATATAGGAAAACTGCCATTAAAATTTTATAATTACTGAATCTCTATTAAATAATAATAAATTTAAATATTGCTAATATTTGTGCATTTCTAAAATAAAAATAATATTTTGTATTTTAAGTTTGAGAATTGTAATTCTAAAATAAAAAAAAATTTGTATTTTAAATTTGAGAATTGTAAATAATAAAAATAATAATTTCTAAAATCTCGTTTTAATAAATAGCTTATCATTATTTATAACTCCATATTTTTATTTATAAGAAATTTGGTCAAAAAAAAAGAAAACGAAAGTTCCTCAAGAAAAATTGTTTAAATAATTGTTATTTGTGTTATTAATAAATTTTTGGTGTTAATGAATTCTAATATTGATCAAGAACCCAACATTACTAAAAACAGAATTCTATTAATTGTATAGCGTAGTATCATTCAATAAGTATTTTATAAACTAAGATCTCTTTTATTGAGAATTCAAATACCTTTTTACAGAAATAAATAAAAAGGAAGAGGACAAGGAAGACAAAAGACATGGAAGAAAAATCTGTGTCAGATGCATTCATATGGTGATGTTTTACGAAAGATATCTTAACAGTTCTTTGAATGCGGTATGATTTCGATGAGTTCATTCCTATCTATTTATCTTGAATATGTAGACTCAAATTGCAAACAAGATCATTGATATGTTATCAATTTACAAATCTCCTGTGAAAGATATGTGGATCAAATATATCAAAACTCGTGGAGTTGTTATCATTAAAAGATTGCTTAGACGTGAGAGTCCTCTGGCAATTTGTAGAGATTTGAGACGATGCAAGAAAAGAGACGATTACCCCCTGGATTTGATCAAGAACAGTATTTTAATTCTTTTCGTTGAATTTCTTACGTTAAGTGTAGGTGAGACAAAAGACTCGACTAAATGCTCTTTATGCCGATCGATTTCGAACATATTGAAGAAGTTTTACTTTAAGACTCCAACAAAAGTAATTTTTGAAGATATTTGCATTTTATTTTATGATTATTTTATTTTATTTTATTTTAAAAAAACGTCTATTATTTGTTGATATTTCGTATAATCGTAGGCTCAAGCCGTTAAAGCTTTGGATTCCGTTTGTTATTTCGTTCCTTCTTCAAACGGACCTCAATGTTTGGAATTTGTTCGACGTTTTCATGATGAAATCGGAAACGTACTAGAAAAGGGGAAATCTCTCAACGTCTTATGTGAAGATTTACAAGAATGCTTAAGTTGGATTTTATTAATTATTATTACATTATATTTATTATTTACTTTATTTATATTTTCAGAAGAGAAAGAAGATAATTTATATTTTGATTCGCCATTAAACTTAATTGTTAATGACGATAACTCTCTTCTTTGAATAAAAAGAATGTTGCACTAACAAACTTTAATGTTTATGAATTGTTTGAACTGATTGATTATTAACATTTTTTAAAATAGACAGGAAAACTCTTTATGTTTTATTTATTTGTATTTGATTGTCAATCATGAAACATCTTTTGAATAGTAAGGGCTTTAATTAAATAAATGGTTATTATTTTGTGTTCTTTGATATTCATTCAATCAATAAAAACAATAATAACATTAATATTAACTTCTTAAGTGAACCTCACACCCTAAAAAGGTAATGAGCCCGAAGCCTTTTAGGAGGTCTGAGACGCTTATGGCATCAAAAAACACTGCCCCTATGTAGACATTAACATGCTTAAGCTCCGCCGGCAAGGCAGTTTCTCAACACCACTCATCAAGATTAAAAAATCAAGAATCGTTGCTCTGCAATCGATCATTCAACTGCATGGTCACAACTCCCACAGATTAGGTAAGGTACATCCTTGAAAGTGGATTTCAAGCCTAATAGTACTACAGTATTCTGTCGTCACAGATATCGGCTAGCTTCATACGCTTTAGCCTAGAGACTGAGTAGAACCCATTCTAGTTTATCAGATATACTATGTTGAAGTATGTCTGCCTGGGTCGCACAGTGAACCCTGAACTTCTTAAGTGGCATATTAAAAAAAACAAAATTTATTAGAAAAACAAGTAAATATGCCGTCTGGCGACAGCAATCGGGTGTCTCGAACTAAAGTCGTTCGTTGAGATACTTAGTCCCGATCACGCTTCATTCCACCTTCACTAGCGGATTCCATTCTGTAGTGTTGTGCTTATTCCAAGTTGCCGAACTGTATTTGACATTGGAGACGGCACACATTCTTCGGAGGTTTGTCAATGTTGTTTTGGATAAATTGAACGAACGGAGCATGTCATCATTCTTCTCCAGCAAGGATCCCAAGCAGCCAACCACAAGAGTGCCTAGGCGAACTATCCACCCCTTGAGGTTTAATTTTGACTCTTCTTGAAGCTGCTTGTATTTTTTTTCGTTGTCTGTTCTTACCTTCTTTAGTAGTTTCTTCGTGTCATATGGAGTTTTAACATCGATTAGCCAAAGTTCTTTACCTCCGTGGTTGTATATCTGGAGATCTACCCGTTTACTGGTCATTGACCAGGCGCACTCCCTGTTAGTAATAACTTCCAGGAACGGTTTTTCTGTTGACAATGCTTCGGCAAATATATTCTGAACTGCGTCGTTGCGTGGTCTCGTGATGTCCGTAGTCGGTTAGTTCTCTGTTAGGAATGTTGTCGTTCCTGAAGAAGAAGATAAGACGCGAGTGTAGGAACATTTTATAAGCATCTATCTTTTGCCACGGGAACAGGATACTTTTGGCTATCTTCTTTAGGTCTTTAATGAGGTTCCTGAACAACCTTACCGGTGAATATTTGGTCTTTTTTGTAAAGTCAACGCCAAGATATCGATATCCTTCATCGTCATCAACAATAGGAATAGCAGTTCCGTCTATATATATGGTTTCAGCTTTTAGTGGAGTTTTAACATCGATTAGCCAAAGTTCTTTACCTCCGTGGTTGTATATCTGGAGATCTACCCGTTTACTGGTCATTGACCAGGCGCACTCCCTGTTAGTAATAACTTCCAGGATTGGTTCTAAGAAATCTATTTATAGGCAACCAATAGGAAGGCCAGCAACAGTATAAACTTTATCATTTCAATATACTGATAGTATGACAGCCTTATAATTCTTTCATTTTAGAAGACTTTCTCAATAAACTCATAATGCAACATAAAAGAGTCAAATATGCTTCTGACTGAAGACTTTTGGTAGGGCATGGTACTTTATTTAAACAATGAATTTTTTGAATTGTCCACAGACTTTACACGGGTTGAAATTTGAAAATTGAATGTTCGTCATAAAAATATTAACAATGGTACAAAAGATTTATTTAGCGTAAAAGCTTATAAAATTACATATCTGGTCAAAATTCAAGCTTGTCGCCTTATAAACTCATGACTTAATTGTGAAAATTGTGTTTTTTTACTGTATACAGACTTTTGCACGCTACTGTATATACATAATGTATGAAGCACTGATGAAATATTTACTATCAATACTCAATCTTAATATTTTACCGAATGCCTCTATGAGTACATATGTTACATTATTCACATCCGAAACTGTATTATTTATTTTTTTCATTCATAGACATTCAACAAAGTTTTTGAGAATGCTGTTTGTACCTTAATTGAAAGTTCCAAACAATCATTATTATTTTTAACTCTTTCTATTTTATCATCAAATAATAGAAAAATGATAAAAATAAAATATTATTTTACTATCAATACTCAATATAAAACAATTAATAAAGAAATTCGACTGTTCTGATGTCCGAATTTATCATTAAGAAATACCATTTATATTTTGATAAATATAAATAATTCATCTTACAATTATCATGAGACAAAAGTCGACATTCCATTCATTTTAGATAAACATATAACTTTAATAAATGAATTCTTTAACATAATAATAACGAAATTATATGTAATTAAAGATTATTTATTGAGATTATCGTAAAAGTGATTCTAAATTTGATTCTATTTCTGAAACATAGAAGATGACCTTTGTATTACGTTACTTTAATAAAAAGTTATGCTACTTTGTACCGAATTCCTTTCTTCAGTCTGAAATACTTTCAGGGTTCTTTGAATTATGATTAAGAATAGAAATTATTGTAATACCCCAAAGGTTTTTATTTGTATAACAATCTTCAGTTCTTGGAAACAACGATAAAACATTTTTTGAAGGATATGTAATTATTGAGTATTACTGAATGTATACAGAAAACATTGATAGTTACGATAAAATAAAAGGATGTTAATACATCATCAAATGTCAAACTTTAATGAAGATGCAGTAATTTGGTTATAGGTGCTTTGACCATAGGGGGTTTTACCATAGGTGGTTTGTCCACAGCGGGGGTTTGACCATAGTTGATATATATATATATATATATATATATATATATATATACG
>MQRK01231979.1:14342-25704 GCA_001938485.1 Girardia tigrina
ATTTATTAGTTATGATTTTTTTTCAACCCTCGGTTAACGGGGGGAGTAACAATGAGTCTCTTATAATTGTTGCACAATCGTTTGTAGCGTGAAGGCAATTGTAATTATATATTATTGTATTAGTAACTGATCCATAGCGCTTGTAGAATAATTCAGTTGCTAGTTTTTTTGTAACGATAATATGGAAATTGTTTTTGTGCGTTTTGAAATGATTTTATGAACAAACGATTTGCAGTTTGAAAAGACGGGACAACTTTTTTTTTCATTGTCCTTAGGCAATTATAACTACTGTTTGAAATGTTTTATGTGAGATAATTGATTGTTGTTGATCGAAAAATCGCCCTGTGAAAAACCGTTTTCTAATTAATTTTGAAATTGATGTTGAAAAGCATCAAATATAGATCTCTAGTAATAGATTGATCTAAAATTGAATATGGATCGCGATAAAAAGCATCTGCATATAACTTATAACGTGCGTAGGCAGCACGAAAGTAAATCAGTCTTTCCCTTAAAGAAAAATTTTAAAGAATATTGATTAACCATTTCAATGACTTTTCTGAAAAGGTTTTAAAATAATTCCATGATTCTAATACAAAAATTCTTGATCCATAGGTCTCAATTCGACCAGGTTATTCCTTACCCTCTCATGTATTCATGCTAAAAATACGAAAACCATTCTCCCATTTTTTTTATTCAAGAACATAAAATCAGCCCATTTAAAAAAAACATTTCTTCAACGTCTTCTTGAAGAATTAAAGCTAATGCAGACAAACATCTGATTGAGATATTAGGAAGATCATCAATTTTATAATCGTTCTTCATTCTCAGTTTTTGTATTTTTCTCAGTACATTCTGAGTTTAATAGAAATAAAAAATTCCAATACTTATTTTGAAAAACATATATTTAAAAACATATGTTAAATATTTTTCAAAATGCAAAAATATTCTTTTAACAACAGCTGAAAGAATGATTTTTTACTCCAGCTATCGTAAGTATTACGTGTTTTTTTAGACCAATACCTCACAAAATAGATTTCTGGAACTAGTTCAAAATGAATTGTGTAAAGTTGGAAAAAAATAAGGACCCAATCAATGTAACATAACTACCAGTCATTGTTATTAGCTGCCGCGGTATTAATATATATTACGAGATAAATATCGCAGATATTAATTGTCTTAGGGATTAAATATCGTGGTATTAAATGTCGGCGAATTAAATGTCAACTAATCTTACGTATGATTAATAGTCTTCCATACATCTTATTATCCTTCTGTTATGTATTTTTGTTGGGTTGAAACTTTTCTTGTTATCAGGGATCGGCTCAAAAATATGTTTTTGTTGATTGTGAAATTATGTCTTTAGGAAATTATGAAATACATTTTTTCAACTTTCTTTGAAATTTGTCACTGAAATTTTAATGAATTTTAATTCAAATCGCACTATGCGGAAGCGGCCTCAATCGATCAGTTCACCTGTGCCATCGCCTCAAAAAATTCGTCGACGCATGGCGGACCCCCACAACCTCACCGACCACGCACTCGGGCCGCATGTCGACGAACAGAGTGAACCATCTCCCTTTTCGAGTGACATCGGCGTTCACAGAGATGGGAAGCCGCGCTGATTCGGAAGAGAAACGGTTACTTAACGGTACTCCAACCGGCACCGGCCGTGTCCAATCGAATTCTTGTCGGCAATAGTCTGGCTGATCCGTCCCGCCAAGCGACAATTTCCGGCATATTGAAGAGATGCTAATCTCCACAGCTAGATCCGGAGACCATCACTTCATTAATAGTCTTCCATACATCTTATTATCCTTCTGTAATGTATTTTCGTTGGGTTGAAACTTTTCTTGTTATCAAGGATCGGCTTAAAAATATTTTTTAGTTAATTTTGAAATTATGTCTTTCGATTTTACCACTGTTATGATGTAGTTTGTCTAAAACAAGTCTGTTACGTGAAAGTCTTCCATGTTACTGTTGTGAAGCAGTTTAAAGTGACGAGTCTTGAAACTCTTTTGATTTTAAAATTATTATTCTTTCATAAATATTCAAATATTTTTACACCATTCTTATGACCTATGATTACTTTAACTATACTATTTTTTCTTCCAAAGTTTTACTTTTAATCAATCTTCACAAGCTTGCGAAAATTGATAACTAAAACATTGATCTAAATGCACAAATTTATTGTATTAATAATCAACAATAATTTAAACTTTTTAATATTTTGAATGAAGAAGTATTGATTATTATCATTCCTTTGAGATCGGCTAAGATAAAAATGATTAAAGCAACATAAAAGATAATAATTAATTATATTTGTGATCAATTATATGATATTAAAGAATTGACAATAAATAAGACTGTTTTGTCGGTCTCTAGAAGAATCTATTTTTAATTAAAATTGTTATTTATTTTATCAAATAATTAAATAAGTGACAAGAAAAAAATATTTTTAAACTGATTTAGATTCATTTTAGTAACCAATTTGTACGAAAGAAGACCTTTTTATGTTCTGATGCTATGAACTATTTTCGCTATCATATATGACCCAATGCATTTGTTGAGTGTCAGAAAGTACTTGATCTAAAAATCATCAGATTTAGATCAAATTATTCTTGCTAATTTCATGATGAAAAATAAAATCACTTTATTTTATCCATTTTTTTCTCTATTGACAAAAGTACCCATTTTGTCTTTATATTCATCTGCAAGACTGGTGTGCCGTCCCCTGGTTTTTACTGGGGTTCTTTTCCTGGGTACCCCGACAAATGTGCAGACGACAAAAGCGCGATGTCGAAACCGACATTTGTGCGCAAAACGAATAAAGTAATTACGAAATTCGTTAATAAATAATTTTTTTTGAAAATATATTGATTTTTTATTATTAATTCGTTAATGCTGAAAATTATTTTGGTATTTAAATTTATTATGGAAAAATAATAGAAAAATAAAAAACTTTGTTGCACCGAATAGAGAACGAAGACTGATCTAACCTTTATTTTAACGACGAAAATGTTAATTACACTTAGCTTCGTTCTTCGTTAGTTTTTGATAACTGGAACGACGGTAGACCAGACTATCTTGAAAATATTTATAATTACTGGGAAGATAACTATATTAGTCGCTTGAGATGCAATCGAGGTAGCAACATACTGTTTCCTATCATCATGTGGAATATGCGAGAACGTGCTCCTGATGGTCTGCCTCAAACTAATAACTCAGTTGAGGGTTGGTATAATTCATTTCAGTCATCTGTTGCTTATCATCATCCTACCATTTAGACTTTGGTCTATCAATTATGTCGTTAACAGAACCTGACAAAGTGAACTGAAAGTCGTATTTTGTTCCTTAGGTCCGTTGCTTATTGAATGCATAACGTATAAATATTTCTTATTTGTTATCAAAACACTTTCGACTGCTTAAATGTTATTATATAATAAATGGTTGTGGAAATTCGTATAACCTCATTACAATATTGAAAAAAACCCCAAATAACTCGTAATTCTTATTTGGAAATTCTTTAGACATTTTTATATAAAGATACGCTTTTTGAACAACCCATTTCAAACCGTTTCGCAACCCGAAGTCGAGAGCTATACACAGTTAAAGAGACTTCAAATTAGAATTAAATAAAGTAATAACTTAAAATACTTTCTATGAATTCAATACACTTATTAGAACAAATGAGATCATTGATCATTCATTATAAAACAATAACTAATGTCACTCTATAACCATCAGCAATCAATACCATGGTCCTAGTACGTATCGCGCATTCATAACTTGATCATCACATACAGTCAAACCTGTTTTTATGCAGTCTTTTTTATACGATTTTTTATTCAATCGATTTTTATTTGAACGATTTTTTTTAGTATTGAGCTGAAAACTTTTTTTTAAATAACAATATTAAAAAAGTAGGGGTAAAAAAAAATCACACAAATAAAAAATCGCATAAAAAAGACCGCATAAAAACGGGTTTGATTTTATATAATTCTTAATAATATTAAAAATAATTAAAATAAATAAAAATAATTAAAATAATAATTAAAATAATTAAAAATAATTAAAATAAAAATTAAAATTCAAGTTGGATGATTACTTTAATAATTTTTATAGAAAAAAGAACAACTCTGAATAACAAGTGTAATTAATATGATAAATAATTAAATAAAAACGTATTAGCCAAAAATTTCAGCTTCACTAAACATGCGTGTTGAGCAAACTGTTAATCTTTATGAGCATAATATAATAGTTGATGTAATAAAGTAATTGTATTTTGTGACTTAGATCAATACTGAGCTCATTCAACGTTTAGATCTATTAAAAAAAGTTGGATCACAGTTTTTCGTCTTGGTGAGTACAAATATGGGTTTGTATTCCACCTTGGTTATCGTGATTATTGTTTTTTTTCACGTAATTTAATAAATATTGAAACTTTAATACTTATTAATCATTGATTCATTTAGCACATTGTGGAGAGTAAAACCAATAAATATGAGTAAATTTTTCTGATTTTTTTTTATTATTATAAATTTATCAAAACAGAGTGATAGGGAAATATTTTCTTGAAGAAATAGATTCTTGGGGTTCATGTTCAAAAACCTGTGGTGAAGGGTATCAAGAAAAAATGAGAGCCTGTTTCAAGATGACCTATTATATGACAGAAAACGTTCCTTTAGAAATGTGTGAAAATGTAAAGAATATTAATTCGACAGTCAGAAATTGCAATTACGGAAGTTGTGACAGCGGTTATGTTTGGAAATCTAATGAATGGAGTAAATGTTCTCATACATGTGGAAGTGAAGGAGCCCAGATGAGAGAGTCCGAATGTTTTAGGACTGATGGTCAAACTGCAGATCCAGAAATGTGTGATGAACCGAAAAAACCAAAAATCTTAAGAAATTGTAATCGATACAATTGTCCTCCAGAATTTTCCCCCAAGAAATGGGGACCGGTAAGTAAAAGTACTTTTCTATTATAAACTTGTTATTTTGGCATTGCACAAGTAATAACATTTTTTATCATATAACTGATGCAAATATTGTAAATATAAATATACTATATAATAGACATAAGATTCTAAAACATTTTTTCATCTATTGGTTTGCTTTATGATACTCCTTTGATAGAATTCCTCCTGTTTAAAGTCAGAACATTCTTAAATACATTCTTTGATAGCCTTACATGAATGAATTTGTTTTTCAGCAAGATAGTGTTTTATAGCCCAAAAAAGATAATAATATGACGGCGAAAGTTCTAGATTACATGTGGGGTGAACAAGAACTTCTCAGTCTAATTCTTTGATTATTCCTCGCTTAATCTTGGCGGTATGTGGCCTTGCATTGTGTTATTGGAGTATGAATATTTTATTCATAGAAATAGAAGGAAGTTTTGCTGCAATGTTTTCATTTAAACGGAATAATTAATCATATTAAAAGTCGTCAATGGTCATTTGCCCAAGTTAGATAAGTTCAAACCGGACCACGCTTGTTCCTTCTCATGAAAAAGAAATTAAAAGTTTGTTTCAAACATATTCGATTTTGAAGTCGCCTTTGATCGCTTTCTGACTTAAAACTACTGTCTTTTTCTTTGTAGGTTTTCACATTATAGCACTTTCTTAAATCATGGCATGATCCACACTATAAAGAGCTAGCCGAAGAGAGAAAAGAAAGAACAGATATTTACTCCTTGAAGTTGGATATCTTCGCTCAACTCTTGTGGAATACAAACATCAAACTATTTAATTGTTGTATAATTCAATGATTGTAGAATTTGTCTAAAATTGCGTAGGTTTTGATGTCTATTAGCACTTTTCCAATTGATTATGTACTAGTGACTAAAAAAATTATAGAAACACAAAAAATAACATATTCATACTTCCTAGACAAAAACCGGCTGGTAAAGGTTAAAAAGGTATGTATTTGAAATCGCTAAAGGGTTTTTTATTTGTGAGTATTAAATATTTTAAAAAATAAATTGAAAAATGAAATTATTTTTGTAACAACCTTACAATATTGTAAAATATTTGTCAACTTTTTTCATCTTTACATTTCCATCTTTCAAAGGTTAAAAGATGAAATAAGTCAAATTGCCATTATGGTCAGGCGAAAGGGTTATGGCCAGATTGCCACCAGAGAAACAAAATAAAATTTTAATTTCAAAATAAAGTCGATCAATAAAAACGGCACATTTATTTTCACTTTATAATTTAATTTGTTTCAATTTCAATATGTTGATGCAGGTCAGTATACGATGACCATGACTCTGATACAGAAAATATATTTTGATATTATAAAACGCAATATTTTCAATTACTCGTAGTTTATCTGTGTATCTACGCAAATTTTTATTCAAGGCCGGTTATGGATGATTGAATTAAGTTTTTAAGAGAATTGTTTGTACATGTAATTGTTCAGAAAATGCCAAAACATGGCATTAAACTTAAAAATAATTTAAAATAAAAAGTATATTTATCAAACTTTCAATAATATTTAATATAGATGATACCTTAAACGTACTAAGATGAATTGAAATAATAACTTAAAGCTCATTATATTTAATGAAAATAAAGGCTATTTATTATTAAATTTATTTTTAACACAGACGTGTTTCACTATTACGACATCTTCAGTGTAATGAAAAAGGGATTAAATACCAAATAATAGCTAAAAAAACTATTACAGCTTAAAACATTTAAAAACATTATTGCATGCTTTAAAATATTTTAATTTTACATAAAAAACTTTAATATGATTAGATGAATCACCTTGCACGCTTAAGCATGGTTTATGATGTTTTATTAACAATGTTTAGGCAGTCATTCTTTCATAATTTGTGTCGAAATTATTTAAAATAACTTTAAAATCTTAATCATGATCTTTATGATTACCATAATGTTTTAATATGGCTTAAAATCGAACTATTTTTACTCGATTGAGTATGCCCACCAATTCTAGTAAGGAGATGACGACTCGTCTCTCCAATGTACAAGGCTTCGCACTTGTGACATTTGAATTGGTAAACTAGATTTGCTTTCATCCATAAAGGAGATTTTGATTTACTAGAAAATAGTTACGATATTTGTTAGTTGCAAATATTAATCTCAATTTTAAGCCAACAGGAACTTTATGTTCTAAAATTCGTTTAAACTCGTTTGCACTCTCTGAGTAGGGTAATTTTAGATTACTAGTCATTTGAGTTTGATTTGGAATTTAATTTCGGAAAATTCCATTCGACTTACTTTTTGATTGAATAAATAAATGGATTTTTTTTAAATAAATGGATTCAACTGTATCTTTTATGATTTTACTTAATACTTTTTAATTACTCCATTTTTTGAAAGTCGATTAGGAAGTTCATCGACTTCATTATCAAATGCAACAAAGGTTGATGTTAAGTTCCAGATTCTATGTAACAAACCCTTAATTATGTTTCTATAATATTCAGGATCTAAAAAACTCTTTGGATAATAGTGCAAACCAGTATGAGATGGTTTTTAATAGATTCGAGTATGATATTTATCTAGGTTCTTCATATTAAGACATCTAAATACGATAATTTATTATTATTCTCCATTTCAAAGGTAAATTTTATATTATGACGAAGACCATATATTAAACTTTGTGTCACTTGATAATGAAGTCGATGTACGTCATAATCGACTTTCAAAAAATGGATTTACTAACCGTAAATAATTTTCAATTATTCAGATAGATGCATGTCTTCTTCAACTATTTTAAAATTGAATCAGTATAATTCAAGTATCTTGACTTTGGCTGAGCTCAATCTTTAGGTTTTCCTTTTCGAAAAACACTTTTAATGAAATAATCATTAACTCGGTAAATATTCATCTTTTCCTAATTCCTCCAATTCTCGGTTTTCACATTTCAAAATTCTTTATCTTTATAAATTGTACAAAAATGATAACACTAATGAATATTTTGGAATCAGGAATGTATAGTGTCATGTTCATCTCTATGACCTAAACTAATTAAAATAATACTAATTTTTACCTTTAAGTATAAAATGACTCCCAATGATCATAAGTGGGTTTGTTGTTTTGTATGAGTTAAATTGTTCCAGACTGATAATGACGGATATTCCTTTGGTGTAAATCATAAAGTAACTGCAATGCATTTATTATATTGGGTTGTCCCAAAAGTTATGCTCATTTAGCAAGTACGTAACTTTAACGGGCATTATTAGCTATACAACTTGACTGAAAACATCTACAGTTTTCATATTAAGTAAGTGTTAATATAATAATCTATTGTTTTATTGAAAAATTTATTTAAGTAACGAAAAAATTAAAATTCAATGATCATTTTAAAATGGAGGAAGAGCGGAACATTTACGACACATTATGATTTTCTAATATAAAAAAATGAAAAGTATCTGAAACTTGGAATAAGAGTACGAATATTTATGAATAGGATAAGTTAACTAAATCTATAGTAAAAAGATAGTTTGTTAAATTCAAAGGTGGATATTTTGACTTCGAAGATGTCAATTGCCCTGGATGACCTTCCGCTGTTGTTGCATGTGAAATTAACGAAGAGATTGAGGGAAATCTAAGATAGACTACTTGCAATATAGCAGAGGCCATGGCAGTTCCAAAAAACACGGTGCACGATCATTTGATCAAACTTGGTTATATTTTCCGATACTAAATTTGGCTTCTTCATAGACTGTCATAAAAAATTATATGGATCGTTATTTGATATGCGATATGTTCATAAAGACAACGAAAAACGTCATAACAAGAGATGAGAAATTGATTGTCTTAAGCAATTTGGTTAGAAGTCACTCATCATGGAGTTACTCATCTAAGTCTCCAAAAGCGCCCATACACCAAAAATGTCATGGTCTGTGTTGGGTGGGATTTTAAAAGTCATATATTATGAACTTCTTCCACAAAATCAAACAGTCAATTCTGATGTGTACTGTCGTCAGATAGAAAATTTGAACAAAATAATACAGGAAAAGCGTTCGGAACATGCAAACAGAAAAGGCATTCTGCTTCAAAATGACAAGGTCAAACCACATGTTTCTTTCACCATTCGTAGAAAATTATGCGAGCTTGATTAGGAGATGTTACCTAACCAACAATATTAACGGACCGATTTATTTTGCTCCCTGAAGAATTCTTCGAATGGAAAATCTTTTGTCAATTGTGAGCTATCAAAAACCATGTGGAATTATTTTTGAGTCAAAATCGGTACATTTCTATATCGATGGAATTTTGAAACTACTTGAAAGATGGGCTAAGGTGATTGAACAAAACAGCGAATACTTTTCTGAATAAAATTTGTTCTTTCTTATAAAAAATGATTTTAACTTTCATGAAATACCGCGCATTACTTTTCGGACAACCCAATATATATTTTAAAGTAAACATTATTTATTATTATTAAAACATGTAACGAAGTAACATGAATGCCTAAACTGTTGAAACAGTTCTTTTTTCCACTTTTTAATTTTATATTTCATATTCATTTAGTTACAATTTTAATTTATTATTAATTTCAGTGTGTCAAAACAGGTGAATGTTCCCCGGGAAGGCAGACACGAGAATTAAGCTGTTTAAGTTTATTGAATACCGGAAAGCTTCTCGATCTTCCAAGAGCAGCATGCAGTGTCAGAGGTATTATTCCTCCAGCAAGCTGGAAGTCATGCGAAGATCACATTGATACAAAAAAATGTAATAAGATTATTGAAGTTTTGCCTGAAATTACATCCGAGAAACGAACTATGATTCAGATGAAAAGAACTAGAAAAATAAACCTTCAAGCTGGTTTTATATCATATATTATGCCTGGAACAACATTATCCTTAACATGTCCTGTAAAAAATTTTTTACCATCAAATATCGTTTGGAGCCACAAAAATATAGAATACCTATACAGGGGAAAATCTAAAAGTAGACTTCGAGTTACTAAAAAAGGGAAAATGATATTAAAAACGTTTCTTATACAAGATCAAGGAGAGTGGGTTTGTAAAGCTGGGAATGCTACTGATAAAATAGTTATCAAATTAAAAAGTCCATCTGATGGTTTCAAAGATTGGGCTATCCGAAATGCTCTTTGGAATGAAGAAACACAAGATGCATCGATCCAATTAGATATGATGCAGCAAGAAATTATTAGATGGGTTACTGGACCTTGGAGTCAATGTTCCGTGTCTTGTGAAGACATTGGTTTTCAAAATAGAATGGTTCAATGTGAAATTTTACAAAGACATTCTTATCAACCATTAGATGACGATGAATGTATAAAAAGATTTGGTGAAAAACCTACTTCTCAAAAAAAATGTTCCAGATCATTCCCATGCCCTAAATGGAAATGGGTTAATCCTAATTCAAATAAGGTTATATATTTTTTAAGAATTTCATAATGCTTTGTCAGTATTTTGTTTACTATTCAATACAATAATAATGCTTAAATTAGATTATTGGGTTCTTGATCAAAGTAAGTTGTCATTAACGCCAATCTTTATTTCTACTACAATTTGAGTTTTTTAAACAAATATTTTCGAGGAACTTTTGCACTTTCTTTTTACACAAACCATTATAAGTAAGAATTGATATAAATATAAATATGGTTATTGTATTTTTTTACGAATTAAAATTTTATATTTTTTTTAATAAAAAATTATGAAGTGAATTTATTAAAATTTTGTCACAAAGATTTTTTTGCATCTTTTATTAAATTTCAATTTTATTGTATATTTAAATTTATCTGTTTCTCAATTAAATTTCTCAATTCTATACAATAGCATTTTTCATTTCATTTTCATAATAGTTTTAAAAATTACTTTAGATTTAAAAAAATAATGTTTTGGAAAATAGAATTTAAAATCGCAATTTCGATTAATTTAACAACTTTTAAATTACCCATTTTTTACATAAAAAATAAAATTATATTTCCATATGTTACTTTTTCCAAAATAAAATTAATATCGCATTTTCATTTAAATCGATTTAATTGTTTTACAATTATATTACAATTTCCAAAATAAAATTATAGTTACATTTTAATTTACTTCGATTTAATCGTGCAAAATAAAAGTTACAAAAAATAGTTTAGCTTATTTTCATTTCGCAAATACAATATTAAACTTTATATTACTTTTGATTTTATTTCAATTAAATATTTTCATCAAAATTGAAATTAAATTTTTTACTTAATAAAAAATCTTTGCATAAATCTTTTAATAAATCTACCTTAAAATTTATTTTATTTCTTATATAAATTAATTTTTACATTAAATTTCTGAAAATCTTATTTTACATATCTATAACAATATTTTACGGAATGTAATTGTTTAATTATTAATTTGATAAGATTGTAAATTCAAA
>MQRK01231984.1:0-14143 GCA_001938485.1 Girardia tigrina
GGACAATTGTTTTTGATGAAGAGAGACCAGGACGACCAATGGAAATTGATCAAGACAAATTAGAGAAACGTTGCGAGGAAATCATCAAAACAGAGTGAAAAATCACTGTAAAGGCGCTTGGAGCTAGCCTGAACATCAGTGAAGGGAAAGTACGTAAGGTGTTGAAATTCCTTGGAATAAAGAAGCTAGCATCTCGCTTTGTGCCACGATTTCTGTCGGGGAAGATTTACGAGGCACGTTTGCAGTGTTCTCAACAAAACCTTGATTTGTGGCAAAAACATGGACAACGATATCTATCCAACATTGTCACTGTAGATGAGACACCGCATGCATCAATCATAATGCATTAATGCATCAACCACGTATTTTATTTGTATTAAAAAAATGCTTTTCATGAAATGAAAGTGTAGAAAACATTAAGAAATATGCAAAAGAAATATCGTTTTTGATCAGAATAATACTTGTAGCACGAATTTCATTATTATAATTTATTACTAGCTGGGGTACCCACCGGCGATTTCGAAAATCTGATACTATGTATTTAACCTATTCGTGATCTCAAAGTAGATAGAACGTGCTAATGATAGTAGATGAGCTCTTAAATGACCTTCGACCGCTTTCACTGACGACACTTTTTCATATTTCGAAATACTGCAACCATATTGGTCAGTATCAAAAGTAAGGGTGATTTTTTTATGAAGAGTCAGCACTGGCCTTTCTCTTAGTTGGATAAGCTTGTCATTAGTTTTAAATTATTTTTTCATAAAATTTTTAAATATTCAAATATTATTTTTTTAATTTTATGTATTTATTATTATTATTATTTCAAATAATTTCATTAACTTTTTGAAAATTTCTGTAAATTCTATAAAAAAATTATTTTGTATATTTTTTTAGTAAATTTTTATTGTCAATTAGGAATAATAATAAATTATTTTTTAATAAAAAATAACAATCTTTTTCATTCCTTGTACTAGTTGTTTTTAAAATTATTATATCATATTATAAACAGATATTTCTACTCATTCCAACGAATGATTTCCATATTTTTGGAAGTGGTTCTAAATTGTACTCTTTCGGAATATTTCAAAAAAATTATAAAATAAAGCTAAATTAAAAAAAGTATTGCAAATTTTATTGAATTAAAAAACACTTAATTATCGATTAAAATATTTTATTCTGGTTTCGTAGAACCAAATTGATAAACGAAAACAAATAAAGAATAATAACTGTCGTGCACGAAAATATTATGAATATTTGTTAGCAACAATGGAATTCGATATTTTTAACACAAAAGTAGCGCATATATGCATGATTTAATTATATATTTTATGTATCAACGAACCCCCTGAGATGTGCCTGTTACAGGTTAGCCCATCATATAAGAGCATGAATCCATGCTGACTGGCTCACATTTGGTTTCCTTTTATCGGTACATGTTTCTTAAGACGTATTTAAAAAAATATCTTTTTACGAAGCTTTTAATTTACACACATTTAATGATAACTTGTTTTCCAAAATCAAAATTAAAAACACAATTTTCTTTTCTGTCATTTAAAGTTATCTCATAAAATATAATTCTTTAATTGAATTTTAAGATGTTTTATAGGTCAAATTTTCATGTATTTTGAAAACTGTAAAGCAAAAATATTCGGGTTACGAAATAACTAAAAGTATTTAAAGAACAACTTTACTATAATATAAACTTGAAATCAGATCTACAATAACTGACTTATCATAAACAAAATCGTTTTGAGGCTGATTCCATTCTTTCAACTGCAACATATCATCCACCGTGAAACTATTTTTCAATCTGACGAAACAATTTCTTTTGCGGCATCATAATTTTACTTTCATCAACATGAAATAATCATTACTATTAGTTAATTGATCCAAGCACCAAGATTATTAGTCGAAGAACTGTCTCTTAAGCTAAAATAACCTTATAAAATATGAAAAGAACAACCATTGATTTCTTATTTCATGAGAACTATTTTTACCAATATAAAAGCTATAAATGTTGGATGTATAAAGACATTGAAATTTACCATTGTTTTAATAATGGTTATTAACCCTTAGCGAATAAATGGCAATAATTGTGGCCCAAATTCAAGTTAGGAGCATAGTCGGTCAACCACTACAATTTCTCAGAAAGAATATATAAAATAATGGTAGAATAGCCATAATACACAAGCCTAAATTTATATTTTTTGTATTATAAATTTTTTGATGTTATTATGTTTATCTTTTAAAAAAAGAATTCCGACCTGACTACAAACTTTTTAAAGTTTAATGTTTGTGAGTACTTTCGATTGTTTTGCGGCAATTTTTACACACATTTATTGTTTCTAAAGTTTTTTATAATACATTACTTTATTTACTTTTTAAACATTCTCGTGTGTTTTAGCTATTTTTCAGTCGTCTTTTTTTAACCAGTGTCAGCAATTTATTTACTTTTTCTCATATCAATTAAGAAATCTATTAGTTTTCGTTGGATTAAATTGTAAGGGCACATAGTTCAGACAATCTAAAATCATATTACAAATAATGGTATTGATAAGAATCAAAACTATTATCGTTTCATCAAATACACGGTACGATTAACGGAGCAACGGAAATGAGTTGAGTGATAAGACATATCACGTCAGAGATAAGGTGAAGATAGATCCTTGAATAAGTGCTTCAATCAATTTTCACAATCAAAATAAAAAGAACCACATAATTTGGGGATTCCAGTGATGTCAAATCAAGATGACATTGGGACACCTGATATATTTTTTATAAGTTTAACTACAAAATCATTTTTGTTAATTCTATATTTATTGTCAACAGTTAAATGCGATGTTAAATTTGTTTTGATTGACTTCAAGTGTTTTAATAGATATTGTTTCTTGGACAAATGATGCAATTAAAGATTACAAGCGAAAACAAGAATCAACTATATCTGGTTTCTTAATTAAAATAGATTTTTTAATTAGCTCTATATCTCATTTTAAAATTTATAAAAATTTAAAAGATATTTATTTGTTAAAGTTTTGCTGTAAACTACAAGATTAGTGTTTCTAATATCTGAACTATAAGTTTCTCTTTAAAATTAATATCAGAAAATTTGAACGCAATGTATAATTATTTAAACGCGTTTTTTATTAAAAACTAAGTATTTTATTCGATAGATTCTAAGTAAAAAATTTATTTTCACCAAGTAAAAAAATACCAAAGACTAAGATAAAAATGAAAAAAAATATAAATAAAAAATGCATAATTCTTAGTATAAAGTACAAAATTTTAACTAAAAATTACAAAATTAATGAATTAAATATAAAGATTATTTTTATCCTATTTTGAACAATTAAAGCATTTTTAAGTCTTGAATGATCCGCTTCAGTTTTCTTCCAATCGATATTTTTTAGCAACAGCAAGGGGTTCTTATTGAAGTGCCAACAATATACTTGCAGATATAATTATCGAAAAATTCTGGACAGTTGCATACTCCTTGCCATACATTCTTTTTCGTTAAGAAAGTTGATTTTCCAAATGTTGAAAGCATGTTTTTTTAAATTTCTCCGGGGTATTCAAACGAATTATTTTTTGTATTACCAGATGGAACAAAATATTCGACTTTTGTATCAAGGTCTTCCTACAGCAAAGCTTGATCTGTCCTGATCTATTGATTAGCACAGGTCCAAACATATAATGGGGGTAGTAGGATGTCACAAATGTCGTCAAATCTCGTTCAAAAACCTTTGACCAGTTGGCAACCATCACAAAAACAACGATGAGCAAACGAGAGAGGCAATCGTTCACGTAAAGTTACATCTTTGATATATCGGTAAAGATTCTCCAAAGCATTGTCTGTACTCAGGATGAAATGTTGGTATCCTTCATACCAAGTGTTATTAAACAAGTGTTATTCAAATAGTCAACAAATTATGGATTTTTTTCCATTTTTAAGAAAAAGGCGTGATACTTTTCTAAAGATTAATGAAGACTGCACAGCTTTAACTTATCGATGTCTTAAAAAACAGGTTCACAAAAATATGTAGTAATCAGTGCATCATTTTTTAGCACAAGCACGATGCATTTGAGTTCAACACATTATAATTTTGTATTTATTGATACGTTTAATAAATGTTTTTTATTGCAAACGATGCTTCACAAACTAGTCTTCCATGCTCATAAGGCGTAGTGAGCCATTTTTTAAATTTCAGGTAATCGATGTAAATGAATTCAGTTCACTTTTAAAATCTTTTATTTTTCAAAAATTCTTGTTTAACAATAATGATTTAATTAATAAACTTAAACAAATTTGACCGTAAATTTTAACAATTAAATCAAAAATTTTTCAACAGAAAATTTAAATGTTTTAATCACAATTATTGGTATTATTCCATACAAAAAATATTATTACAAATAAAACATTCATAAAGATATCAAACATAGTTTAATGTTATATACACAAATTTTTATAATTAATTGATTCATATTTGAATCTTCCAATGCGTATTGATTGATGTTCAACAATACTCTTAAAAATGAAAATAAAGTTTAGTCTTTTTCTTTGTACAAACTGCAAGTCAGTATTGATGAAAATGTCGATCTGAGTCAGGGGTACCACAAATTATGCCTGAAAAACCTTGTCATTTCAATTTGTTAGGGGCATTTAACTTTTCTGTACAATTTTTCATTATGTTATAGTCATTTAGTTGAGATGAAAAATAGAAAATGTTGATTTCATGTAAGACTTCATTACTTTTATCAACGCTGTATTTGTGATGAACAAATGATTTTCCTATAAAAGCATCATCATCTTGTCCAGGAAGGTATTTTTTCTTTGAGTATTTCTTTTAACTCTCCTAAACTTATTTTAATCAATCCGCATTTTTTCATTTTCAATTTAGTTAGGAAATTCCTAATTGAATCATTGTTCAATTCCTCAATCATGCAAATTTTCTTATATTCTCTTGGACCTAAAGACGAATTTTCATCTCAGTGGTTTTTTTGACAAATCGTATTCAAATATTTTTTATGGTCAAAGTTTTTAATTTTTACAGTTTGTAAAACTTTATTATGACTCTTTCAATACTTGTATCAAAGTTAGTGACAATTATAGATGAATTCATCTTAATTCTTTGGGAGGTAAAAGTATTTATAGTTTTATCTAAAATATTGTTCTGTAAAAAAATAAGACCAAATCATTCCAAGTAAAAACGATGACATTCCGTATTGAATAAGCTTCAAAATTGTTAAATAATTATTTTTTTTCATTCTTAATACATATACGTTCAATTCGATTAATTTCTTTACTATCTTTTGCTTACAAATTTAATCATAATTGTTTTTTTTGTTACAAATAGTTTTTTTGTTCTTATATCATAGATATAAAGATTTTTATGTTAAAAATTTTAATTCTTTTATCACAGGAAATTTATGGATTAAATGTTAAAATCTTTTTAAAGATTTTGTTCGACAAAAGTAACATTTAATTCAAAATATTCAGAATTAATAACTCACTGTGTATTTTTTGTTTTCCAAAACTTTTTTAAGGAACTCCTTTGAAAATACTATAAATATTTATTTATTTGTTAAAATCAATTTTTAATTATACAAAAGAGTGATATACTTTGATCGTCATCACTAATTATTAACGAAATTATGTGAAACAGAAACTCTAAAATATTAAATAGTATATTAAAGAATATAAATATTATTTTACATCTTTTATAATTATTAACAAATTATTATTTCAACTCTTGCTGATCTTTTGAAAATATAACGTAAAAAAGCTAGATTTGTTTATTTTGGGATTATAAACTAAGATTTTATTATGAAAAGGACACGTTAATGATTTTTTAAATAAACGTCGTATTAATAAATAATTTACATTGGTCCTCCTCTTCAATTAGTTATTAAATATATTAAGTGGATTGATTATACAGAATGGATTCGCGTTGTACTGTTTTATTATATTTATTAATAAAGTTAATCTTTTGAACATCTTTGATTTTTGGTGGTGATATAACCAGATAAAGCAAGGTCCCATTTGAGACATTTACAACTAAATAATCTTTCGCTTGGAATTGCATTCATTATACAATTTCACTATTTAAAATCATTTTTTGATGAAGGTTGTTGATAGCTGTTAATTAATGTTACGAACCAATGGGTTTATAATTTCCTTTAACATATATTTTTAATAATTTGTAATATTTATTTTTTAATGTTTCTGTTACGAAAGTTCCATTTTATAAAATGGTATAATTTACCAATTTTCCAAAGTAAAATTATTTTAATATTCACAAGTAAAGTTTAACACAAAATAAAGCATATTGGATTGTTAATATCAATTCAGGTCTTAAGTCAATCAGTATAATTTAAACTACAGGGTATTCTAAAATACAATAGCTGATAAATTATAATATTAGAAAATAACATAAGTCAGTTGCTAAGTAATTTTTATTAACAAAATTACTATTAATTTTTTTTATTTAAAATGTTTAAATACTAAATATTTTTTTATTATACAAGGTGGAATACATAAATTTGATAAACTTCTTAAACAAAAAATTATTTCAATATGATGTATGTATCTGTATACCTAAGTATATTGAGATAAATGTTCATAACAATTATAATATTATATAGTTCATAATATTATAAATGTTCTGCTTTGGAAACTACATTGGCTTCTAAATGAAACTGAAATTTGCTGCAGGCCTTAGCAATGATGTTCTTATACAAATGCCACATTACTTCAGTAACATCAATCGTTATGTCATTTATGGTATTGTGGAGAACATTTTGGACATTTTTCTCAACAACACCTCACATATAATAATCGAGTGATTTGCGGTCTGGAGAGCTAGCCGTCACAGATCTTGTGGTTCATGCATTCTTATTAACTCAATCCTGAGTTGCTTGGTTTTGTAAACAGGGTTTTGCAAATCTGAAGTACAAAGTCTCTTTCATCGGTCTTTATGTCCACCCAGGGGTTATCAACTCTCATAAATACATTATTATTACATTTTGGATATTGATTCTACATCCATTAGAAAAAACATGGAGGCATATCCTTCACTTCTGACTACACCTAAAACCATTATAGGCCTTAGAAGGCATGATGATATTAATCGCTTCTCTTAAATTCAGATTGATTTTATTCTATTCATCATTTGATCCTGTTCGAGAATTTTTTCATTAGGTAAAATTTTATAACTTGATAAGGTTGTCTTAAGGTGGAATATTTATAAGTTATGGAGCGTTTTAAATATTCTCATTTTGGATCATTGTTTTATAAAATTTATCTGTTTTCTCGAGTAAGTGTTCTTATAATACTTTTGAACAGAACCATCCATATTTTTGGTTATTTTACTTGAACATAGTTCGAGAAATTAAATTTAAATATTTTTTGAGTATTGAAAATACTTTTCATCTTCTAAATTTCTGCTTTACTTACTCATTACTTTTTACGTCATTATTTTCTTTGACTAAACGATTTTCGTTGAAAGTGAAAAAGAATATGTTTAAAATAATTAAATTAAAATCAGTGAATATTCTTTAAAATTTTTAATTTAATACAATTGAATTAGTGTTTTATTTGGATGTTTTTCATATCACGGAAAGCAAAAATCAAAATTGAAAATTCTTAAAAAAGGATAGTTTAATATATTGAAATTTTTTAGCACAATTAATTGTAAATAATGTAGTAATAATAATCATTTTTTTATTAGTGATACCTAATTTTTAAATTCATTATGTCGACTTTGAGAGCAGAAATAAATTTCATAAAATATATTAATAGAATGTATTAATAGAACTGTCCTAATCAGCTCAATATATTTTTTTTCTTATAGATAATTTCATTACATTTATAATAAAAAAATCAACATTTTTAAATTAATAAAAAATTTAAGCTAATTAAGTGTAAATGCAAAAAATTTGTTTGTATTTGTGATTATTTTAAATCTATTAGATTTTGTCATAAAATTAATCTTATTATAGTTCTACGAATACAGTTTATTCAATGTCTCACGATGCATCATCATATGTGAACTCAAATGTTCACGACTCTGCGATGATTATGAAGATTTTACAGCAGTCTAAAGTAAAAAATAAAACAATTATAATTTTCAATTAAAATAATCGCCGAATTTAATTTTCAACAGTCAATTGATGTGACTACACAAAATCTTCGTCACAATTCTGAAATACAAAATAATAATACGGACGAGTATTTTTGGTATTATCTAGATCCCAAAAACAATGTTCAAGGTCCATTTCACGATAATCAAATGTTCCAATGGTGGTCCCAAGGAATATATTTTCAGAATTCATTGTTAATGAGAAGAAAAGCTGATTTAGAATTCTCTACTTTACGTAAGTGAGAGAATATTTGAAAGTTTTTTTTATTTGTTTACTCCAGAGGACTACAGTAAACGATTTAACGGCGTTCCATTCAACCGTAAAGATATTAGAGTACCCCCATTAACCGAATCATTGTCTAATAACAATTTTGCAATACCAAAGATATATAACAATAATTATATGTCACATACACATCTCCAACAGAACTCTCAAATTAACGATCCATCAGTGATACTTCAAATGTTTTCAGGAGCTTCAAATACATCACCAGAAGAAGTCGCTAAAATACTACAAAAAGTAAATTTACATAGTCGTGTTCCAAACCACATTGAATCATCACATTCGATTATTCCATCAATACAAAATGGGTCAGATCCTTACTTGTTCAACGATGTTTCAAATAGTCTTTCATCATTTGTAAAACCGCCACATTTCAACAGTAATCAATATCAACTTACACAAGCCGAATGTAAGTCTCTACCAGTTGAGGGCTATTCGAAACAAGATAGATTCCCCGGACCTTCCTGGAGTTCTATTCCGCAACCTACACTGTCAGATAGTGTTTGGACGAGTCAAAATAAAGAGAGAATTCCGTGAGTTATAAGATAATTATCCTTTTAAAATTATAATGTATACATTTATTTTAACATATGTATTATTATTTATATTAAATTCAAATAAATATTCAATAAAAATAAGTGTAATATCCCTCTACTGAAAACCACATAAAAGATTGTAGTGTAAGTTTTTTCCGATACAAAGTATTATAACAAATATACAAATATCACTCATATGTGTCTCTGTAATTCAGGAAATAGTTTCCTCTATCCACACAATTTTTTCGGCTTTCTGGAAACAGAACCACCTTTATAGAGTTCTCCAGTTTTGAAGTGAATCATTTTCCTAAATCACCATTAATTTCTTTAGTGGCTAATATGTTTTCCCATGGAGTTATTATTTTGTGAGAAAATTGATAAGAGTTTAAGGGGAAAACCGGAATGTGATATTACCGTAAAACCGACCTCAGTAAACTCATTTTCAGTTAAATGTATCATGTGCTGTTGGACATTAACCTGAAATAAGTGGTCTGTCAAAGAAGAATTCATTTATTTGTTATATTGGAGTTAAGCGTCGTTTTTATGATTGATTGGCATTGTTCTTATTAATCAACACATCATCTACCTTTGCGAGATTGCTTAAGGCTAATAATTAGCCACAAATGCTTTCCCTTTTGCTTTGTTTTCGACAGACAGGAGATTACATACACATATTAATCAATCACTTTCAACCCTGTTTAATATGAACATTTAAGTTAAAAATTATTATAAATCTTGTGGTTTTCATACGAAATTACGTTTTATAATACTGTTTATTTTGAACAATGAACAAAAATAATGTAAAACAGATATCTCATTTTAACTGTCTTTTATGAACATAAAACACAATTTCATAAAAGAAAGAGAAAGGATTTCAGTATCGAAGAGTATCAGAAATAGTTTAAATTATTCGATGGAGATAAAGCTTGTTGTCAACGCTTTCTTCCATAAAATACAATCTTTTATTAGGTTTCAAAAATAATCCTTTGATATCCAGAGACTCCATTTTGAATTCAAACTTAAATATCAAACAAAAGCGAAAAACACATTTACGTAGTGCATGTCAAATTGATGCCGTCTTGTATGAATTGTTCCAGATCCGCAGAACAAGAAATATCACTGTAAGTAGTGATATAATTCAACAAAAAGCATTAGAATTAGTAAATAACTTAGGAAATTATAATTTTAAAGCATCAAATGATTAGCTTAATTCTTCTCTTTCCAGGCATATGATGTCATCGAAAAGAATTTTTAGAGAATCTAACATCGTAAATGAAAGTTATGTTCTTAATTTTAATGAATTGCATATGGAAAAGTTAAGAATATGAAGATAGAAACGTTTAGAGTTGTGATGAAACTAGAATGTTCTTGAAATGCTTATTAAACAGAACAGTAATATCGAATTATTCTTTTTCCAACCAAATATGTCATCTGTATTTAACCTCTTGACCAAAGTATTATAAAAAGTTTAAAAGACAATTACAAAAAAATTTTTGGCTTATAAATGAGTTTTAATTAAGATAATAACGTTACACAAGAAATATGATACAGAAAGGTTGATTTACGTTTTGCGCCCAATAAGTAGTGAGCCTAATACAGTAATCAGTGGACAATTCCAAAACAATTTTTTATTTATAACAACCAAACTATATAGATTATTATTTTTCAAAAAAAATCCAAAAACGTTCACACGCTTTTACCAGAGCTTGGCTCAATCAATGAAAGCATTTTCAAAGAAGTTTGGCGATTTTCGTCCAGAAATTCACTGACCGCATGCTTCGCATCATCTTTGGAAAAGAAATGATGACACCTTAGGGTTCCCTTGAAATTGTGTAATAAGAAAAATCAGAGGGGAGAGCAGGTCAGGGCTATATGGAGTGTATGGGAGCACTATAAGACCAAAACTATGAATTGCTGCCATAGATTGGCCACTGGTGTGAATTGGAATCATGCAGGTAGTACTAATCACACTCAGCTTTTTCTTCTGAGTTTCTTAGTCTTTTGTACAGATTGGTGTAGTACGCACAGTTTAGACGAACACCGGATTCCACAAAATCTATGAGAATTTCACCACTACCATTCAAAAAATTGAAAGCATCAAAGCTTTTTTTTTGTGTGATGTTGATGCTTGCATCTTTCTTGAACTGGTCTCACCTGGCAGTTTCTGCTCTTGTGATTCTCATTTTAACTCAGAGAGTTGTGTCTCATCCATTGTGATGATGTTGTACAAGAGATTGTCTGCAACGCACTGCAAAGTGTTCAAATTCTCTCTACAACACTCCAATTGGCAAGCTTGCATATCAGCAGTTAGTATATGTGGTTCAAATCTTGAACACATTTTTCTGATGTCGCTGTCTGTCACCAGTGTCTGAATAGTACATTTGCTGACATTTAGACGTGCTGCCATTTCTCTAGTTGTGATTTTTTCATTTGGGCGATTTTCTCCAACTTTTCCGTTATTTTTTCATTTATTTCGACTTTTCGAGGTCCACCACACTAGTTCTTCCAGCTTTAAATTCATTGAACCAATCATTTTATTGTAACCGTTGAAGAACTTTCATCACTATAAACACCATTCATTTCAATCTGGATTTTATCATGACCTTTACCTTTCGAAAACAACAAGTTGAATAACACGGCGGCATTGAACACTTGCTAATGTCATTTTCAAAATAACATAATATATTTAATAAGGAACAATGACAGACTAAAACAAATTAGACAAAAGTTATCTATATTGTTCTTATTTAATTTTAATTCAGATTTTTATATTAGGCTCACTATTTATTGAGCGCCTCTCGTATATCGATCTTCGTATTTCGAAAGTATGGAAAACTGTAAAACTTGCTATTATTTCTAATTGTTACCAAGTTTTTCAAAAATGCGTATGCTAAAGAAGTAAATGCCAAATGAGATGATCTTCCATGTTTTGTAATTAATCCAAAATTTGAAGACCATCTCTTGTTTGGTCTAGTAGAAAACTATGAAAATGAAGAAATATGATAATTCTGTTAAATGTGTGGAAGAATACAGTAATAGCAGGTTTCGAAGCCTTTGATTATGCAGGAAAACTTGAAAAAATCTTAGATATTATGTTAATAATTGTCCATATTATTTTTTAATATAAACAGTTGAAAAAATTGGAATGCTAGTTTTCATATTGAACAGGGTTGATTGTATTTTGAATTATATGGAAATGTCGATGTATTTTTGTGTGACAACCAACAAATTTCAGCCGTTTTCAAAATTTAAAATATCTCTCAAACGACAAAATCATCAACAATCAATTGTGAACACAGTTCCGGTGCCATACAATTAATTATTCTTCTCGGAAGCCTATTCATTCATATCATATTTCCATTATAAAACTAACTTCTCTTCAAGTACTCCATTACATATCCAAATAATAATCTTCTCATCTAGAATAATAATTGTTTACAGAAACAATTGATTTATTTAATAAAATATAGAAATACTTAAGATTCATAACGAGAGCCATGTTTTGTTTATATTTGTCAATTTAAACATAATCTGAGTAAATTGTCAGTATATAGATTACGAAATTATCAAATATAAAAGCATTGTCTCTTAAAAAAGAAACAAATTGTTACGAAGTTATTAAATTATAAGAATATCAAGTGTTGATGGTAATTGAAAATGATTTTTATTATTAAATATTATTTATTTGAAATATGGTGTGTATGAAATCTCGAAAGATTGACATAAGTATAATACATTTCAGTTACTTTTATATAATGATTAACTACTGTTACCTACGAGAGACTGATTGCTTTAAATAATTTAATTAATAAAGTTTACAAATAATAAAAAACTCCTCCGACAATATTTAAATGCTATTAAAAATATTTTTAATGATATTTTTTGATCAACTCGAAATAATTTCAAATGATATTTTGAAACTTAATTTTCTTGATCTGGTATTAATAATTATTTTAATTAATGCTAATACTCATTATTTTGAAAAATATTAATTAGTTTTGTTAGGCCTCACAACACAGTGTGGTCTCAATCAAACAACGATGTAACCAATCTTTCTCATTTAACAAACATTTTCCAAGATACCAAAACAAAACCAACAACCATTCAGACAGATCCTCGGAATTGCAATCCAATGCAAGATAGTTTAGATAACTTAGATCCAGCAATCATAAAGATTGCTCCATCGATTGACCACTCCTTGCTTTCTGTAAACTCCAATGCACATAAGGATTTAGCATCACCTAGACAAACTACACCACCTACAGACATTGCTACTAATCGAATGCATTCCGACAACACAAAATCTCCTTGGGCAGAGATGGTTCGAAAAAAGAATTCAACAAATTCTATAAAATACAATTCAGAAAATGAATTATTCACAAATCATTCAACTTCTCCAAACCAACATAAGACATCTCTAACTTCAAACAGTAGTGATGAGGTAAATTTGGTGTTCAAATATTAATATTATTATTGTTACAATTATTATTAATTTATTATGAACTTGAAATAAGTATTCAATAAATTTGTTATATGTATATATATTTATAATATAATTTTATTAAAGCTTCTTTTAACATGTTTCAATGATATCAGCAATATTTGAACGAATTTGTATGATAAAGGCCTTGTTCGCAGAGTTTGGAATTTGTCGTCCAATTATGAAATTACAAATCAGGGTTTAAATATTCTTAGAGGGCGCTCTGGTCATCTGTTATTTTATCTCAAAATTTTGCTTCTAATTCATAAATTAGGTGTACTCTATGAAACTCATCCAAAACTGGCATCCGTATCCAAAATAAACTCTTTATTGAAGTTCGGGAATGCTAAAATTGGGGCTGTTATGAGGGATTTCTTCATATCGTTAAAAGCTAGTTCACATTCGTCCGTCCATACTAGTTTATCTTTATTTGATCCACATAACCCTTCTAACGCCCATTCTTCATGCAGTTTGGTCTCTGGAATCCTTCAATTGCTTTAATTTTATCTGGATCCGTGTGAATACCTTCTCTATTTACTACATGCCCTAAGAATTTTACCTTATCCCTTAGAAATTTGCATTTAGTTTGGTTTTATTCTTAAATTAGCTTTCTCAATTTGTTGGAAAACTTCACCCAATACTTTATAATGTTCCTCTATGGTCTGAGTTGCTATCAATATATCATCCAAATATACTAAGGTTCCTT
>MQRK01231984.1:19693-29970 GCA_001938485.1 Girardia tigrina
GGTCTAAACGAATTATTTCAGTTAAATGACTTTGAGATAAACAGTATTAAAATATAATGAAACTTATGGAGAAAATAATTGGAAAATTTGAGATAAGCGATAATTTTAGCCATAGTCACTTGTGGAAGCTGATTTAGAGATTCGCTTCAAGAATGACCTTACACAGCTGTATAATTTTTTTTGATTCAGCAGTTCATAATATTTTTTATTTTCTTTCTAAAGAAGTATAATTCACATTTATCAGCATTTTTAAAAAGTTACTATTTTTATTGATTTGAATAAAACCAATTCAGAATGATCATCAATCACCAGAACCATCCGACAAAGATTTAGAATCTTTGATTATATGGTCGAAAAACTATTTGGAAAACAAACCAGGTCTCATTGGTGTTGATATTTCCACTCTCGTCGAATTACTCAGTTCCGTTGAATCCCCCTATGAAGTTGTTAAATATTTTATTTTCGAACAAAATCTATTTCTCATTAATTCTCCAAGGTTGAAGCACTGGTTCGCGAAAATATTCCAGACTTCGATAACATTAGTGATTTTGTGAAAACGTTTTTAGAAAAACGACGACCGTTAAGATTAAAATTAGCCAACGATAACCAAAAGAAAAAATCTAAATCTCCACCGAAACTCGACGAAAACACCAAATGGCAAGTTAAATCCAAGAATCACCAAGGCTCAGCAAAAAAGAAAAGGAAAAACAATAAGAATTAAATATTGATTGTTTTTATTAATTTGGAAGTTGAGTGAAGTTATTCGTTTTTTTTCATTTTGTTTTTCAAATTTCTAATTTCAACAATATTATCAATAGAGGTCGATATGTGTAGTTGTTATAAAATCACCCGGGTAATATCAGATAGAGCTTTACAAAGGTTGTCCTGAAGATCGAACGGTGGTAGCAGAGACTGCGCTCGGGAATTTCGTGCTGAGCCCCTTTTATATCATTCAGAGTTGTCTTCATTATTTGACTTTCTCTCGTTAATAGCAATCAAATCAGGGACACAGTCGATTTCACAAAGAATTCAAAGTAATATTCATAACAATTCTTTCTTAAAAGTTTCAAATGAACTCGTTCAACAATTTTGTAACACCAAAATAATAAACATACAAACATCAGCTGATAAAAAGGTAAATAAAAAATGAACAATTCAACAACCCTCGTGAATAAGTCGATTGGAATAAAATTGGAATAGATCAGTGATTCCCAACCTGGGTGCCGCGGCACTTTTGGGTACCGCGAGCGTCTGAAAAGGGTGCCGCAAGCTCGTGAGATGTATGAAATTATAAAATACAGATAGTCGTCGACTTTCGACCTATGCAACTTACGATCATTCGACTGTAATCCCATCTGTCTTAGATATTTTTCATCAAATCCCTCCCAAGATGTCTACCAATAGGAAGTTGTCTTTGTCTACGCCTGTCTTTATCTACACCAGCGGACAAAAAAATGTTTCATGTTATGTTTTGCAATTGGAAAAATGTTTCCTATTGTATTTTGTAATTTTGTATGTTTTGCAAATATTAAACCAATTGTACCAGTTGCACAGTACTGTACATATAGCCTACTCAACTTACAACCAAATCGTGTTACGACCGGTCTGTCGGAACCAATCGTGGTCGTAAGGCGACGACTACCTGTAATAAAATATGTATTACGCAACATATTAAATATATGATAAAATGAAGTTGTACAAAAAATATCTATAAATATAGAAGAAATATTTAAATTACTTTTACTTTCAATTCATTGCTAAATAATAACACTCAGTAAATCCCTGATATGTACATGTCGTAAGAATGACCAGTGCATTGGAAAGTAGAAGCATAGTGTATATCACGACAGCGACAGTTAGTTATGCTTATGTCGACATCCATAATAAAAATTTTTTATAAAACAATAATATTGATGACATTTCAAACAAATTTTCCATTTTCATTTCGCTGATATCCAAACGTTTACAATTTCAATCAACCTTTATAACTAGCGCAACCGGGTGGAAAATGCTGCAATAAAAATATGGTATGTGATTTATATGTTCGTTTCTAATAAATACAATCACCATTTTTGGGGGGTGGGTGGCTGGGAGCCGCGAAATTTTAAAATTGCATATTAGGGTGCCGCCACCTGAAAAAGGTTGGGAAACACTGGAATAAAAATAGCAATAAGTAGAGGATTGGAAATAACAACTAAATTTAAATTCTACACAGATACTGTAGTTTGCAGTATTTAAAACCTACTTCACTAATGTTTTAAACATGCTATATCTAATTGTACGTAAAAATACAATTATATTTGCATTGCCCAATCAAAATTACCTTTATGAAGCTTTTTTTAAGAACTTTTTCAGAGTTTAAATATAAGTTTAATGCATGCACACACATACACAGATATATACATACATACAACCCATAAAAACAGCGAATCAGAAATTCACATCCACATCTTGCAAACCAAATGTTTTTTCACTGTTTAAAACCCTATTTTAAATTCTGGCATTATCAATTTATTTTTCAAATATATCAGAGCCGTCAACCCCAGATTTAAATAAAAAGTAAAAGATTTTTAATTAAAATAATGCAAAATGAATTTTATTTTGACTTTCAAACATGATCTGTGGTTGCAAAGTAACGGGGGTTTAAACAGTGAAAAAGTAACTACATAGAGGTAATGCTGATTGGACAAGGCCAATATGATTCTATTTTTAGTTATAGTTATAGCATATTTCTAACATTGGTAAAGTAGGTTTTGAGTAATATAATATAAATGTTTAAAACATTGCAAAAGACAGTATTACAAATGCTAGTTCTTGCTTGACTAAATCAGTCATGAAAATACATCATCCAACACATGTCTTCTGTGCTGTACTTGAATATATAAAAGTCTTGAAGTGGAATATAAAAGACACGTCAAGCCAACAATCAATGGATATGAAACCGCAGTTTTGGATGGCTAAATAAATTTTAATATACGGGGATATTCAATAGTCTATTTTATCCTGGAATTCAAATAAATCCAAATGAACATATCCACTATATATAACAAAATTAGTGTGTTAAAAACAATTTAATGTTACATTTACTCTTTCAATGAACTAGTTACTTTTCCTTACTCATTAAACATTTTTACATATTTCTTTTTTTTCTTGTACTAAAATATAATATCAGCTTCTTGCATTCCTCAAAATAACAATTCTTCTTTTAACTTATTTTATACGCTTAACAAATAGGTATAAATTTTGGAATCCTGAATCAGTCAGCAGAGCGATTTCTTTTTAACGAAACAAAAATTTGTCAAAAGATTGCTCAGTGACTTCTCGTGCAATTCAAAAGTTTTATTTCAGTTTTGCAATTGTTGCTTCACACTTTTTATTGTGAGAATTTAAAATTCCCTATTTAATGAAATTTATTGCCGGAAAAACTTTGAGTGTTGTTTTTACATTTTAAAAATATCTTATGGTAAATTATTTTCGAAAATTTGTTCAAACAATATCAGGTGATTCATTTTTTATTTACTCAATCATTGTATAGGGCATATCATAGTTTTTGTATCTTTTCCTAAACATTTAGTTTCAGACAGGAAATCATTGACAGAATCAACAAATCAAGTTTCTAATGGTTTACTGCAAAAAAGATTTTCTAGAATTACGACATTGAATTCGTTCCAAATAGTAGTAAATTAACGGGTGGTGATCGTAATCACGAATCCAATTGTTCGGTACTGTATAAATCACAATAGCCATGCGCGCCGACAGTTCTTGACAATGGCAGTGGAGTTAGAGCTAGAAGAAGATCAAATGAAAAAATGCAATTCAACAAAGGCGGTTACAATTTGAAGAAAATGAAACAGGAAAATATAATATCTCTATTGATGGGTGGTCTTTAGGTTCGCCTTTTGTGAAGTGAATCTATTAGCAAAATTTGTATGTGCACGTGAACTTTTTCTTGCGATCGTGATAATTTTCCACTTTTTCTGCTTGGTACCTTGAGATCAGGGGACTTGTAATTCTGTGTTGAATTATTTGATATTTTTTTTGATTACTTTGAATATATCGTTCTGAAAAACAATTGCCTGGTTTTAAAAAAAAACTGTATCTTCCGGATACAAAAAAATCGGATATTGTCAAATTATTTCGTGACAACAGCATCTTAATGCATAAATGTTTTTTACTTTTAATCGGTTATTATATAATATTTTTCGTTCCACTGAAGCAAAAATAAACGCAATTGCAATTGGCTATAATAAAATTTTCTGTGTATATGTCGTTTGTTGCTAGCCACTCAGTTATGTTTCTTAGTTTTAGTTTATAACAATGCAAGTATATTCTAACTAAGAAACTTATATGGTTAATTCGACAACCCACTCAATTCAGAGAGACAAAAAGGTATCCTTTTTATAGAACAGCTGCATAATTAGAATATTACTTTTTTAAATGAACAATAAGACAAAAAAACTCAAGTTATTCTAATGAGTTTAGTATGCTTGAAAGCAAAGAGGATGAATAGTTACATTACACTGCATAAATCCAGATTTTGCCTTTAGTCGCATTCTACGCAACGAAGTTGACGGTCGATAGACGCTGGAAAGGGATTCCTGGCGCAAAACCCACTTTTGTTTACATGATTTACTAATGTCAAAAGAAAGAAAAAGATTCGCTACTGTAGCAATCCGTTAATGTCATTTCATATTATGGTTTCTTCTATCATATATTTATTTATTTTAAAATATACATATAAGAGTATTTATTCTTCTTTTACTTGTTTCTATCTTTTTTTCACCTCTCTATCTCAATGGAAGATTTTTCATTAAGCTGTCTTTTCTGAGATATTTATTTTTAGCTTATTCAACAAAAGAAGAGACTATTAACATAAGAGTCGACATTATTATAATCCAAATTTAAAAATCGAACAAACAAATGGATATAAATAATGATATCAGTGCTATTTGACAAAAATTAAGATCCAACAATTTGAAAGTTTAAAATATCTATCTATGATATTACAATGAGAAAATCACGACGAATGTTTTGCAATAGAATCTCAAATTATTCCATGTACGTCAATTTCTTGATCCAGGATAATTGCGTCGTTTTTAAAACAATTCGAAATTCATCGATAATCATTCTGGCGAATCTTTGTCGCATTAGAAATATCGAAGTCGAACGTTATATTTCTCAGAATTTCAAACATAAATTCAATGAGAAAAAATCGAAATTTGCGAATAATTTCGGACGGATTTTATAAAGAGCGACAGTTTTGTCTTTTGCCGAGGCCAAACTTAGCGATGAATAAATTCTTAATATCGCTAAAATTACCTAACTGAATATCCTATTATTAAAACAATATTTAATATTATTATCAAATTAGCAAATTAAACATACCTTGTGATGTCAGTCGATTGACAATTTTAGTCGATTCCAAATTAATTTAATAAGTTAATGTTAATAAATTATTAGTCTATTTTATGGCTAATAATTCGACAAATCATTTTTTTGAATTTTTATCCTACAAAAACTACTGTGACATCAAGCAGTTCAACAAAATTCTTAAATATCGCTCAATATACTGGATTTTATTTTAAAAAAATAGAAAATAATTATGTTTGTTAAAACGAAAATCATCGAAAACTAAGGAGAAAAGAAACAGAGATTCAGCGCACAATTTAAAAGTAACAATCTAGATTCAACGAATACACAATCTGTTCCTATCGTTATCAATTTTGATTCTATTTCAAGTCAACTTTTTCATCACCCGATAGAATATTGATTCGAGATTGCATTGGACATTCATTTCAGTCCAATTGTCAGATTAGTTTATTTTTTATTGTGAGTTAACTGTTTTGGAAGTTTTCTTTTTTGATCCTTTATACATATCCTTTATATATTGAAATAAAATATTTTGAAACAATTTATTTTTATTTATTAGTTCAAGGTAATCCTAACAGAAGAATCATTATTCAGTTAGAATTACCTTAACTGCAACATCAGAAAATTGTATTTATACAAAAAATGTGACATAAGATTATGGTTACCGTAATATATATGAGTGTCCTTTATAAAAGACAACCTCATGGAAACGGTTAATTTCAGGCTCGGTTGTAAAAGGTTTTTTATTCAAATGCAGATATTACAGAAGAAAATGAGTGCAAAATAATTAAAAAATCAGAATTTAATAGAATATGGTCTACATAAAATCACAAAAAAAGAATAAAATAATATTACAAAAATTTCAATTTTTTTCAATTTCAAACTTTTCATCGTTTCTTTTTCATTTAATTTTTTACAGCTGGAGTTGAGTTTGCATCCCAAAAAGTTTTATACTAATTTACAAAAATATAAATGATATAAATTTTAATTTACAGTCAGTTTGGGTCGATAAAAGTTTTTCGAAAGTGTGACGGATTGAGAGGGTGACAGATATGAAAAATCGTTTTCATTGAAGATTTGAATCTCCGTCAAATGAAAATCGCGACGGATACGAGAGGTGTGACTGTAGTAAAATTTCCTCTAAAAGAGTATTTATAATGAAAGAAAAATGAAATTTAAAAAGGATATATATCAAACTCACTAGGAGTTCCCATTTTTGATCGAATTTCTTTTCTCCAAAATGTTTATTTCAATTTTTTACAGTTTTGCAAATGCTTTAAGGGTGTTAATAAAGATTAAGATTATTTATCTGTTTTCTGACTATTTTATTTTGTTATTTCTTGCAAATTTCCAATTTCTAACGCTTCTGCTTGATCGTTAATGGCTTATCTTCTAAATTTCTGATATTTTCCAAATTTTCGGTTATGTTATATATTTGGTCAATTTTTCTTGATGTTTGATTATTTTAGGAGATTATTCTGATTTGACTTTATTTAAGTTTTTGATATCTTTATTCCTAACTCATCACTACATATTTCCTAATGTTTTGCTAATTAGTAAATTACAAAATAAATTTCAATTTTATGAAAAAATTCTCAACTACAATCATATTAATTTTTAAATATAGATAATCTTAGTACGATAAAATCAAATGTTTTTTAGTACCAAATTAAATCGTAGCTAAATTATTTTACAGTGAATTAAATTACATTTTACAAAGACTGAAAATTCAACCAAGCGTTTTTAAATATAATTAAAACAATGTTTTCAGTACAATGATGTTGAATATATTTTAAATGAATAATTAAAAAAACATTTTCCACTTCAAAAACGAAAAAAATTGTCAGAAAATGAGATTTAAATCATAAAATTGAACTCTAAGTTTAAAATCATTTCGAAATTTCTCGGAAATTAACATAAAAAATTATTAAGTTTCGAAAACTTTGTTTTAATATTTTACTTAATTGCAAAAAATAACGTAACATTTCAAAACTTTAAATGAGTCTAATTTATGCTCATATTATATACATATTTTTACGGTTTTTTTAGTTTTTTTAAATTGATATTAGATTTTTATTTTGCTGAAAAAAATTAGATTCCCTGAATTATCGAATCTTATCCACTGTCAGATAAAAAAAAGATTAAGTGATTTTTATTATATCAATAGAAATATTTTTTAAAAATTAATACCAGGGAAAAATGTTAAATTCGGTCAAATCGATCTTCCAAACGAGCTCGGATCGTTCGACGTCACTCAGTGTGAAACTATCACCGATATTTACGAATATTTGACAGAATCAAATGAAATAAAAATAACAAATAAAAAAACTGGAATTTCAAAGACTGTAGCAAACGATCTCGAATTCGCCGTAATATGATATTTTGACATCGATTTTTGTCTATTGATCGAGCACTTTTTAGAGTGCTGTTTTGGTGAAAATCGTCCACAATTTGACTCCGCCCCCTAAAACTCTCTTTGGACTTGCCGATGTTAGAGAACGACTCGTCACTTATTTGACGAAATACGGTCAGTTATTTAAATAAGAAACGTAATTTAAGTGGGTGATGATGTAGAACGCAATTGTAAATATATCTTATGTGGACCGAATCAATCGGGGAAAACATCTTTACTAAAGAACCTTGAAATCGAATTAAAAAGCCTTAAATTTTATTGGCTGTCTGATATCGAGTGAGTGTTTTTATTTCTGTTCTTAAATTGATTGAAATATTTCTTCTCGTTTTATAATTATTGGTCTATTATTGATGATCGATTATTATTATTTGTTTACGGTGAGGCGACTTTACCGCGGGTTTTTTCAGAAAAAAATATTAAAAATTTATAATATTAAATAATTAAATAAATTCAATTTTCTTACAATTTTTAATTACGATATTTTGTGCGATTGTTACCGAATAATATTTTATTAAAATATAATATGTATAATAAAATTTTCCATTTACGTTAATATTCCTTTAAAAATATACCTTAAAATATTATAAATTTCTAAAAATTTTCTCTCGCTTTTTTCAGCATGAATCTTCAATTCGGAACGACTGTTATACTGCCCCAAATATTATGTAATCGGTGAAGATTTAATTATTTATTTAGTTACTTTATTTTTTTATTTTTAATTATTTATTTAATTATACAATTATTCTTTTATTTAAGAATGAATAAATAAATAAATTAGTGAATCAATAAATCAATTATTGCATAAATGAATAAAAAGTAAATAAAGTAAAAAGTAAATTAATTATTGAATGAATTATTAAATAAATGATTAAATTGATTCAAACTGATTTAATTAAATTTGATTTGATTAAATTTCAATCAATTAATAATTAATTATTTCATTTTATTATATCTTCACAGATTACATAATATTTGGGGGACAGTATAATAGTCGTTCCCTGTTTTTTCATCGGAACCAATCAATTTGGAAAAAATAAAAGGTAATTTTAATAATACTATTAAAATATACTCGGAGTAATATTGATAATAAAATTTTCCATTTACGTTAATATACCTTTAAAAATATACCTTAAAATATTATAAATTTCTAAAAAATTTTCTCTCACTTTTTTTCAGCATGAATCTTCAATACTTTACTTCAAAATGTGGAAATCCGATTGTTGCGTATGCAGGTTATTCTGATCGCTTGGATTAAAGGCTGTTTTTTTACATCGGAACCAATCAATTTGGAAAAAATAAAAGACACATCAAATCTTCCAGATCTCTATTCAAACAATGATGAAATTAGAACCATTCTGAAATCAATAATGGCTATAGCGTTTGTTCCTGTGGATGATGTCTTTGCATATTTTGAGGAAGCATATATTGTCCGTGCTCGTGGAGAACGATGATTACATCATCGATATTCAATTCAGTGTTGGAATGTATATGACCGCGTTATTTCTCATCTACCACTCACAAACAATGCAATAGAAGGTTGGCATCGTGCGTTTCAAAATTCTATCGCTTGCAAACACCCAACTGTTTATAGTTTGATAAATCAATTTCGTACTGAACAAGATTTTGTTGAACTAATTTTGCAGCGCATTAAAATTGTCTTTAAAATTGAAGAATTCCCACAATTTTCATCGCAAATTTATGCCAAAGTAAGTGAATGATTGAGCAATACATTAATTTACCAATATTGGATTATCTTTGAGGCGTTGCTCATAATTTAAACTTTTTTGGATCAAAGTATATATTTAATATTCCGTTATTTTAATATATCAGTTTAATGTTTTTTGTATCTTTCTTCTATTTACACATCACATTTTTGGTGTGTTATTCATTTGTTATAGAATGTTATTTGATTTTTTTAATTAGGAATTTACTATTTTTTCATATATTCTTTGTTTATTTTTTATATTAAAAAGAATTGTTGGGTCCTTGATCAATATTAGAATTCATTAACACCAAAAATTAATTAATAACACAATTAACAATTATTCAAACAATTTTTAGTTAACATTTTTTTAAAAATTTTATAGAAGAACTTTTCTATCGTTTTCTTTATGACCAGATTCTTATATAAAAATATGAAATTATAAATATAAATAACCGATAAGTGATTTTAAAATTGAAAATTTTTAATTCTATTTATTTGAAATTTTTTTAATTCTATTTAATAAAAATTTTGTTGTCATATTTTTACTAAATTAACCTTAATGATTTTTTATTATTTTAGAATTAGTTTAATGTTATTTCTTTTTTTTTGAAACATTTCTAATTAATAATGATTTTAACGTTTTATTTTTTTTCAATATTTAAAATTTTTTTTATTAATATTTAAAAGCATTTTTACCTACAATTATTATTACGATACGTTAATGATAAAAGTATTAATTAAATTTTTTTTACAAAACTATTTAGAATAATTTTTAAAATGATTACAACC